>APFE030361069.1:3379-22065 GCA_000404065.3 Pinus taeda | reverse complement strand
AAATGTTATTTTTTTAAACTTTTTTTTGTTTTGGGTTTTTTCATTGTTTTAATTATTTTTTAATTTTCATTTATTTATGTTTTTGTTATTTCTTGTAAATTTTAATGTTTTTCGGGGTCATGACAAAATATTTTACGCCATTATTTCGAAATGTTGAAATTTTATTTTTGAAAAAAAAAAGTGTTTTCCCAGTGTTAACACTTCCCGTTTTGAGGGTGTTTTTTGGACAATTTTTGCCCAAAAATTTGGTTTTCACCTCCATTTTTAAAACATGTTGAAAATTTAACCAAGAAAAAAAATGGTGTTATTCCAACATCAACACTTTTTGTTTTTAACACTGTTTTTGATGTTTTTTTCGAGGTTTTTTTGCCAAAGTTTGCGTTTTGAGTTTATAGTTCCCATTTCAAAGTTTACATTGTTATGTGAAAAGCAGGGGCATTATACCCATCATTGTCTTGACATCCCTCCATACTGAGAAATGTTAAACACATTCATTCAAACCAACATGAATGAGCCAATAGAGCCAACCAACTCTCAAATGGAGAATAAATTCCAAAACATCTTCCACATTCAAGAACAGGCAACTTCATGCTTTAAAAACCCGCCTACAACACACGAAGGGAGAGTAAGTAGCAACACCCATCCTTTGCTTTACCATGTGCTATGTGCAATGAACATACTCATATGGTGAACCTTTTCCCCAAATTGCAGACACATTACGAGAATCACCCGCCTACCCAGGTTTCTCAAAATAGAAAACCCAGATGGGAAAAACATATATGCACGATCTGCGAGGAAAACCATCATACAAAGAGGTGCCCGCATCTTCCCAAATTCCACAAAGCATTGAGTTGTGTATGCAAAATCATCAATGAAAACCCTGGTCTATTGGACTTAGATACATAATCCGTAGAACCCACTTCCTTACCTGATGAAGAAGGACCCCTAAATGTCTTATGTGTGTTTGAAGAGAAAACATGACCAACAAAGCTAGGCCCCCATCATTTCACCTCCAATCACCATCAACAGGCCAGGCCAAGCTAAAAGTAACCCAAAACCAATTGGCCAATAAAATTACCCATCACATGCACCCTATGCAATAAACCCAATCATTTGATTAATAAATTCCACGAATTGAGTAAGTTCAATGACATTTTCTGCTTAGTACCCCACATCCCCCACAAGCACCTCTTGAACCAAGAAAAAATCACATGATGTTATTGTCACATATGCTCTCAATTCCACTATAGAAGGAATTGTCAGTACCTTCCATGGTTCCATGTAGAAAGAGAATCACTAAAACCAATCCATACCAACCAACCACGTCGTCACAAGACCTCAACTTAGATATGGATGCCCCCACACGATATTATATCAATCAACAACAATGAGGCATCAACATCCCATATTATGAGTAGTACCACCTCTCATATAGTCTATTTGGATAGTACCAAACCATTACAGATAAACTTTACCAAAGCTTCTCATAACATGAATGATACATCTATAGCATACGTCTACTAAAAAAAGCCATCCTGGGCAAAAGATGGTAAAGGTATTGTTCGATCGCCACATCACTCCCCGAACATTCACCGAGGGGGAGTTAGTCCTCCACTACGATGTTGCCCGGGAAGCAGGACTTGCGAAGCTTTAAACACTTTGGAAGGGCCCATACATCATCAATCAATAAAATTAGAGCCCGATGGGACTTGTCTAAAAAATTTCGTCAATGGTCTCTACCTCAAAAAATTTCATCCATAAAATTCTAGAGTAAATATGTGTGTACAGTGACTTATTTTTTATGATGCTCACCTCATCATGGATTTATTCTTAAACAAACAATTATCTTATAACATGTCAACAAATGGATCTTCCGTCAGCTTATCTCCATGGGTTTGTTGACGGTGCATCTCAATGGTGACAAGATCTCACCGCTGCAATATGGGCCATATACTCTCCTGACTATACACCTCGCCTCTTTAATTGGAATTTGTATTAGGTCAGCCACCAACAATCAATAAGAATATGATGCCATCATAGGCCTCTTGGCTGATGCCCAACACCTAGGTATCTGTCTCCTGCATGTACTCCTTTATTCCCAGCTTGAAGTATCACAATTAAACATGACGCTTCAAATTTTTAATGCACGTATTTTTCGAAAATACCTGCATGCAAAAAGGTTAGATAAATATTTGATCATGTTACATTTACACATATACCAAGAGATCAAAATCATATAGCTGATCACAATAATAATCAAATCTTAGACTGGCATGTATCACATATATATAGCCATCAAGATACATAAAACATCAACATAAAATACATCTAAAATAATACATATGTAGAAATACACCAAAAGTATGGATGCATGTATCACATAAAGAGAGTCACCATAAAATGATCTCGTATATATACATCAGAAAATAGAAATCACTGGCCCATGACCAAGAAGAATAAGTCAATAAAAGACGAGGGAGCATCCTCATAAATGGGTGCTTTCCTTGATACATACATCATCTCGCCAAAAAAGAAAAAAATCATCAAATTTGTCTAGGGCTCATGTGGCCCAATATCTGCATCAGGAGCCGAAATTGGACTGGCCATGGCCATCACCATAGCAATACATTGTAAAATTAGTCAGTGTGGCCGCTTCAAGGAAACCATTGTTTAAACAATGATATGAGCCAATCCATCCCATCCATCAATAGGGAACCCTCTTGTTAGGGACTCTACCCACTCCCAGGTTTCACGGTAACCTCGTAAATTTGCCTCAGTAGCTGCTAACCAGGGATTTGCATCCTCTGCATGTGCAAGAAACCTAACTACATTCTCATTCGCCACTCGACACGACCCACCAATATCAAACATGTGTCACTGCACTAGGTGCTTTGTACCACCCTGAGGAATAATCAGTGGCCTCACCACCCTCGGTCTCTCTGGAATAGGGGCAACCCCTGCAACAGCCAAGTGCCTCAAATCGTTGCTTACCAACTAGGCCAGTTGACATCCTCGCGGCCTTGCATCTGAAAGTAAACAAAGCATAGTGTCAACATCATCATAAAGTGAAAACCATATATACATGAAAATAAACATATGTATGCAAATGTAAAAATAGAAAATATACATGCTGGTCCCCAGGAAACACTTGGAGGAAGACACATATTTGGATCTCCCTCGAAGTCAACTCCATGGTATGGAAACTCTAGGATCAACTCAGGGTTGGAGTCAAACGAACCCTCGGTCATGGCATTCCAATAATTCCCTACCACTCCACTACCCTCTCTCGTCATCTCCCCTCCCCAGCGTCGCGTGCAAGGGTCTTGAGTAGGTTCCTCGAGTACTCCAAGGATGGACAGAGCATGGCCACCCACTCATAGAGTATGTTGTAGAGTAGACTCCGTTAAAAAGACTTTGCAGCATCCTATGCTAAACCTATGTAAGCTAGGAAAACATCCCCTGATGCAGAAGCCTCGCTGAGTCAAGGAACTATCCTACCTATAGCTACTATAAAAGTGCTATGTGCAGCCCCAAACATCGCTTGGGGGATGTCGACCTTACTAGTCTAACAAACATAGCCAGTTCTACTTGCTCGGATAAGTCCAACAAATTCTACAATCCTAATGTAGCCCTCAACATAAGGGTTAGGGTCAAAGTAACCCTCAACCTTAGCCCACACATGGATATCCATATGCCTAGCTGGCAGTGGATAACGAAGAACCTCCTCGCGTGACATCAAACTTGTCATGAAGTGGATATCGGTTTGCACCAATATCGGGAGGTCCATAAGCCGTATGAACATCATCTGATAGTCTGTGTCTCGGAATCACACCAAAAATTGTAGAAACCTATCCCACGACTTCATCAAAGGGTTCTGAAGAAACTTCAGTAACCCCTACTATGCTAAATGATGGCTCGCTACGGGATCCTATGCCACAATGGTCTGGAGAGTCACCCAGCCTCTTTCCCACCAAATCATCCTATCGCCAAGGATACCACATGTCAAAAAGTGGACCCCTCATGTCCTTAAAAAAGAAAAAAGAAAAGAGGGAAAAATCAATCATTTTCCCCAACTGTGCACATGTTTCTTAAACATACGCGCCTGTATCTTGAACAGATGTGCACACACTGCGCAAAATAGGGAGAAATGTGTGACGAACATCCAAAGGGATCATTGTGGAAAACCAAAACTTAAACATGCACAATGCGCATCTAAGTGTCATTTATGTGTAGAGTCTTCGCGTGAAACTCCATATTTTGCATGAAGACCGCACAACTCAAGACGAGTTGCTTGCATGGTCAAATCAATTCCACTAAAAAAAGGGCCATATAGGGGACCCCTATAGGACCTACCTAATCTAAAAAATACAAGTTTATAAAGGCTAAGGCACAAGTTCTTACATGTCTCTCTCTACACAAATCCGAGGTACTCAAGCTGACCACAACATTAAGAAAATCTACGAGAATGATCTTTGACCTTCACAACTCAACAATGCAAATGAGTGATATTTGCGCCCCTTTTCCTTATCTATGACCCTCTTTTCCATCTCTTTGGATGAATTACAGATGCTTGGGATCTCCATTAACAAAACTGGAAGAGACACGAAGATCAGTCCGACGACATCTTCGTCATGGAACCCTCTGTTTTGGTAAACACAAAAAATCATTTTTTTGGCCTATCGCACATCTCAAGTACTTCTCCATCTCTCTAAATCCATGACATCCATTTATATGTATGTCTTGAACAATGCTTTCACTTTTTGTTTTGGTTGTATCCATTGTAGGAACATCACACTTAGTTGACGTCAACCAACAACCCGACAAGAAAATAACCAGAGCATGTACCATTCTCCACTCATCAAGATAGGCTTCCTCCTAAATTTTTGTATATCCTGACATCATTTCTCCAAAATGCACCATAAGGTCTAAAATTTCGACCATGTTTATCACCATCTCACCCATGTATATGGTAAACATTCACGCTGGTCGATAGAACCCCCCCTTCATGGCTCCCTTCATCATGGTAGACCCCTCTTCACTAAAGGAGCCATGACCACTCACTCTAGCCCTAGAACCATATCAAGTGCATATCTAGAAGTTTAGCCTCATTATGCTACATTCACTAGGCATACACGCTAGTTCTCGGGCCCTCCCACAAACACTAAACGGAGGCACCTCCATGTCCTACATTTGGCCTATCATTCATCCATTTCGCATAACCCATTTGTATCATGTCACCCACCTCACCCACACGACACAAAGACCAACCAATGCACCCCCCACCCTCAGCAGATACACTAGTCAAAATTAGCCATTATCAATTTAGCCGTTGGAGTCTCTGCTCAAACTATTTAACATGCTAAGCTGGATCTGTTTCTTTAACTTGTCCTGACGATGAACCACACTGGTTGGTTCGAAACGCGTCGACAAATGATTATTTATGTTATTTCGCCGAAAATCATTCTCTAAACATTGTTATGGATCACAGAAGTCTAAATTCCTTAATAAGATCAAGAATATGTTACCCTCCTCAAACTTGTTAAAAAATAAAGAGGTGCTGATCAATATGGATGGGGAAAATGGGAAAATAAGGGATTCCATTTTGCTAATGGTAGAAAGTCACTCTTGAACACGAAACTCTTCCACTTCATCACCATGGAAGTTCGGTTGGGTAATTTTCTGGTATTTTTGTTATCATACCATTTTCAAAGCCTCCATTTATGTTTTGGGGCAATGTTTCCAACTCCATTTAGTGTCGATATTGTGTTCAAGAGAATCCATTCAGTTGATCTCTGCTACAATACTTTTAAGCCTTCATTTCATGTATACCTTTTCTGATGATCTAAAATCACTCGTGAATGATCTCAGTTAATTAATGAAGGTATTACAGACTCATGTGCTAGGGTGTGTCTATGTTATTTTAAGCAACGGATCGAAAAGATTGTGAAATACACAGACACTTGAAACAGTAAGAGAAACATAGTAAGAAAATATAAAAACATAAAAAATTTAATAAGGAGTTCACCCAATCCTCCAGGGCTACGTCTTCTGGTCTAGCCTTCAATGGTGGTCTTTTCTATTGTGTCTTAAATCAGATTTTTTACAATAAGGAGCTAAATTTGAGTCTCACTTAATAGATGATGATCAGTAGGGTGGTACTTGGATCCCCCAAGCCTCTAAAGTACATAGACTCCCCCTTACTGAATCTCGACCTCAACTGGTCTCAATGGTATGAGTCCAATTTGGTACTCAATACCTAACTGGTATACACAGAGGAGTTGCTTGAACCTCTCAAGCCTTCTTTGGAGTTCACAGACTCTTGGACTCTCTTTGTCTTTGTCTGCTCGATGTTGCCTTTGCTCTACAGGTCAGCTTGGCTTCTCTGTTCTCTGCGATTCACTTATTTCTCTACTTCTATTCCCCTCTTCTCTACTCCCTGACTATTCGTTTCCTCTTCCGAGCTCTTTGGATCACCTGCCTCTGTCCACTGAAATTCCTTGCTCTGCATCATCATCATTGTGTAACGCTGCACAAAGAGGTGGCCACTTGTTGCCTTATGAACTGAGTGTCAGTTTTCTTTGAATGGTTGTTATTTTCGTTACTCCAGGATTTGCCTATGAAATTGATTCTTCTGCCAGCTCATCAATCATGTCGGACCTCAACTCTTTATGTGCCTCAGTCTATTTTCCCGTCGAATCTGATCATCCATTGGGTTGATTCTTTGTCGTTGATCTGGAGCCTCTAGATCCTATGATCTCCATCTATATCACGCAGGTAAGTTGATGACCATTACTCACGCAATGTAAGCGGTTTTCTCTCTCATCCGCTAGACACGTGTCGCCAAGTGTGTGGCATCATACTGAACTCAGCCAAACCCGCTTATTGCTCGAAGTGCATACGATATCCTGCAGGTTTTGGGCATGGGACCCACCTTCTGAAGGTTTCTGCATGGTTTCTTGTTTTCCTCGTGACCAAGCGCTCAAAGCTTTCCTTCTCTGAGGCTTTTCCCCTGTGATACGCACTAATCGCGTATCAGAAACTACCTCTATTTTTGTATCTGGGCTTCCAATGGCCAATTTGTGTGGTCTCCATGGGCCAATAGTCAAAACGCTTTGACCGAGGGTCCTCATTGTTCCGTGTTCGCCACAATTGCCATTATCGAGAGGTCATTTCTGATAAGCTTGTTATTCATAAGATTTTGAGGCCTGACAGAATTTGAAATAGTCATGGAAATGTTTGAAGGATCCAATTCGAATCACGGCCTTCCCACTGAAAAATCTTTTGGGCCACCAAAAGTTAGTTTTCAAGCATGGACTAAGTGAGGGTATAACTTTCTCACTTGTCCAATCTCTATCCATCTTTCACTGCTTGGCTTTGAACCGTTGAGTCCAATCCTGAGGTACTCAACATCTCCCCTGTGCGTCATCCTCACCTTCTTGTCTAGAACTGTGTCTTCCTGCAATTCATTGAGGTATTTAGGTAACAAGTCATCAATAGAAGGAAATTGACTTTGCTAATCGGGATCTTCAATTAATGAAGGTTCAAATAGTCTCAAGCTATCTTCATTAATGACTGAGTAGATGTGCATGTAAGCTGGTAAATCAAGACAAAAAGCATTCTCACCAATTTTCTCAAGTATCTTGAAAGGTCCATACCTTATTGCCTTAAGCTTTTTACCTTCACCTTGCATTCTGTCCTTGCTGATATACAACGATACTTGATCACCAACTTGGGAACAATGCTCCATTTGATGCTTATCATGCCTTTCCTTGTATTTGGCCTGGCTCTTTTCCAACTATTCCTATACTACTTGGTGAATCTCTTGGATTTGTTCAATGAACTTGGATGCCTTGTCCACATCACTGTGTCCATCAACTATTATGTCTTTACCAAAGACAAAATCTAAGGGAGACCTTGGTGTGAAACCAAAACAGGTCTCAAAAGGAGATCTCTATGTAGAAGAATGTTTTTCTCAGTTGTAGGCATGTTGCACATAACACAAATGTTCATCCCAAAGATTGGGATGCTTGCTGCAATAGCGTCTGATAAACTGGATCATTGTCCTATTGACTAATTCTATCTGGCCATCTGTTTGTGGATGAAAAGTTGTGCTTTTCTTTAGTCTGGTGTCCATCAGTTCCCATAAACTTGGCCAAAACTTCCCAACAAATCGGGTGTCTCGATCAGATATAATGGGAGTGGGTAATCCAAAATGAACCCATACATGCTTAAAGAATAGTTTTGCAGTTTTTTCAGCTATAATCTGTTTATTACAAGGTATTAAGATACACATTTTGCTAAACCTATCCACAACAACATATAAATAGTCACAACCTTTCCTAGATTTGGGCAGTCCTTCAACAAAGTCCACGGAATACTTTCCCAAGGATGAGAAGGAACTAGTAGTGGAGTGTACAAGCATAGTTTTCTATTGTTGGGCTTGCTTTTAGCACACATGGTACACCCTCTTACATATCTAGAAACTATCTCATTCATTTTTAGCCAATAACAAAATCTCTGCAGTGGTGCAACCATTTTGCTTACCCCAAAGTGACCTGAAATTAGAGAAGTGTGTGCTTCTTGAATTATCTTTACCCTTTCAGTTTATGGAAAGCATAGCTTCTCAAAATGATACAAGAGTTGGTCTTTAATGTGATAATCCAATTCTTCTACTCATTTTCCCTCACTTAAAGTTGCATATACATCTTTGAAATCTATATCTTGAGCATATTGTTCAATGTAGCTCTCATGCAGTACTGAATTATGCTTAAGTATAGTGGATGGATTTATAATAGGTCTAGATACCATATCTACAATTTTCTTGTGTATGCCCTTTTTATATCTGATGACTAAATGAAACTGTTGTAGAAACCCCATCCACCTATAGTGTCTTGATTGCTGCAACTTAGTTTGGGAGTGTAGATATTGAAGTGGTTGATGATCAGTATGTATGACTATCTATGTGCCCATTAGGTAATGTTTCCTCTTTTTCACACTCTGTACTAATGCATACAATTCTTTATCATATGTGGGATAGTTAACTACTGCAAAATTAAATGTCTCAGAATGATAACATATGGGTTTACCGTGCTGTATCAACACTGCTCCCATGTCATAGTCACTAGCATCTGTTTGGATCTCAAATGGTCTTTGAAGATTGGGCAGTGCTAGTACTGGTGTTGTACTAATCTTTTATTTCAAGGTGTTGAAGGCTTTCTGCTGTTTGCCTCCCCACTGAAACACCTTGTTCAATCCTATCAAAACATGTAAAGGGGCTGCAATTAAGGAAAAGTTAGAAATGAACTTTCTCCAATATTGTGCTGCTCCTAAGAAGCTTCTCACTTCTATAGTATATTTGGGTTTAGGCCAGTTTACAATGACTGCAACTTTGGAGGGATCTATCTTCAATTCACCACACCCTACTATATGTCCCAAATAATTCAAAGATGTTTTTCCAAATTCACATTTCGAGAATTTAACATGAATTTTTTCTCTTTTCAAAACATCTAGCATCTTCTTAACATGCTTTAAATGTTCTTCCCACATTTTGCTAAATATAAGAATGTCATCCAAATATACAATAACAAAATAATCAAGAAAAGGTTTGAGTACATCATTCATTATTCTCATGAAAGTAGGAGCATTAGTTAAGCCAAAAGGCATAACCAGTCATTCATACAATCCCTGCTTTATTTTGAAAGTAGTCTTCCATGCATCTTGTTCTACAACTCTGACCTGGTGATATCCACTATGGAAGTCTAGCTTGGAAAAATAAACAACTTCCTTTAACTGATCTAATAGATCACCTATGCGAGGAAGGGGATAACGATTTTTTATCATTATCTTATTCAGTGCTCGATAATCAATGCACATTCTCCACGAGCCATCTTTCTTTCTCACCAAAATGATTGGTGACCCACATGGTGATGTGCTAGGTCTGATGAACCCCTTCTCGAGCAACTCCTTCACCTGATTCTTGATTTCGGCATTCTCTAAAGCAGACAACTTGTACATTCCGATGTTAGGCAATGGAGCATCTTGCTGCAAGTTAATATCATGAACTATTTCCTTTTTGGGTGGCAGACCTTTAGGTTCCTGAAACAAGATATCATACTTTGAAACAACTTTTTCCAAATCAGCTTGCTGTTTAGCGTCACAGTCCTCAAATACATTGGTTTTATCAAGTTTCTTTTCCTTTACAACCATTAGTAAAAATTGTTTGCATGAATTTACAATTCATTTCATCTGCCCTGAGTTTATGAGAGTATAATTATTCTTGAGTTTATGAGCTCTTAAAAAATATTCGATTCCATCCTTAACGAGAAGATACTTGTTCTAAGATCTATAGAAAAATGTTTTTCTATCATACAAGTAAGGACTTCCTAAAACAATTCCACATATATCCAGAGGAACTATATCTAACTCAACTTCATCTACAAATGTTGACCCAAAAGAAAACTTAAGTTTACATTGTTTAGTCACTTGTAGTTGTGCTTTATCACTTAACCAACTTAATGGGTATAGTTTCTTGTGAGGTGTAGTCAGTAATCCCAACTTCTTTACAATTGCTTCAGAAATTAAATTTACTTGTGATCCACTATCAAACAAAGTATCAATCTATTGATGTTTTGAAATAACTCAAATATGGAAAAGCTCATGTCTTTTTCTCTCATTTTCTTCATCATCAATAGATTGTGCATAATTACTAGTAGATGCTTCAGAATTATTACCTTTTATGCCTGTGACTGTAATGGTTGTTTCATCTCCTGAGTCTGACCCCAAATATTTCTGAATAGCTACAACAGTCTTCTTCTTCTTGCCCTTGAACTTTTTAGGTCTCAGCTCTAGATGCAGAATCCAACAGTGCTCATCATCATGCCCATCCTTTTTATAGTGAGTGCATGAATACTTTGTATTTTGTGCAGTATTAGCCTTCCTTTCTTTCCATTTCTATTTTATTTTCTCCTTATTATTGCTTGCAATGGGTTTGGATGATCGCCCAACTTCTAGGTTCCCATTCTTTCCTCTAGCTTCTAGATGTGCAGCTTGAATAGATACCTCATCTATACTAGTCGGATCAAACATGAGGATAGTGTGCCTCATGTAGCTGTGTAGACCACCTATGTACTTCAACAGAGTCTCAGGTGAGTCCAAAGAGATTCCTAGTATCAAAGCTCTCTTCCTAAATTCTTGGGTGTAACCTTGTACACTTTTCCCTTTCAATTGGCCAAGAGTTTGCCAACTCATCATGGCTTGCTGCATGTAAGCTAGTGGATAGAACTGTTTTTTTATTGCAGAAACAAATTCACTCCAGACAGAAAGAATCTTACCATGTTTCTTCATGTCAGCTTGGTTCCTGCCTTCCCACCATACCAATTCAGTGTGTCTGAGGCATAGGTTGGCTAGCTGAATCTTACTCTTGTCTGAGTCGATACTCTGCACTCTACAATAAACATCAATTTGTCTGATCCAGTTATCGAGCCTCTTTGCATTCAACTCTCCATCATATATGGGTAAATCAAATATAACATCTAATTTGATCAAAGATGTCTTCCTTTTATGTTTAGGGCTATTAGGAGATGTGAGAAATTTTTCTTCCTTCCCTTTGCCATTTGAGTGGTCATGCAGGAGAGACTCTTCTTCTCCTCTATCTTGTTTGGAGCCTGATGAATCCTCATCTTTATGTTTCCCAAAGTCCCTATACATTTCCTCTACCATGGACCTCATGGCCAGGAAACTATCTATAAATTGATGGTCTAGCCCCAAGCGACTTTCCTTTGACATTTTCTTTTGAGGATAGACTCTTCCAATTTCTGGATCAATTTCGACCAATTCTCCTTCTCCTAATTTAAGCTTTGATCTAGTTAGCATTCAACAGCAAAATCCAACACAAGCTTGTCTAACCTTAACAACCTAATGCTCTGATACCACTTGATCTGAAATCACTCATGAATGATCTCAATTAATTAATGAAGGTATTAGAGACTCATGTGCTGGGGTGTGTCTATGTTATGTTAAGCGATGGATCGAAAAGATTGTGAAATACACAGACACTTGAAACAGTGAGAAACACAGTAAGCAAATACAAAAACACAAAAAATTTAATAAGGATTTCACCCAATCCTCCTGGGCTACGTCTCCTAGTCCAACCTTCAATGGTGGCCTTTTCTATTGTGTCTTAAAGCAGAGGTTTTACAACAAGGAGCTCAATTTGAGTCTCACTTAACAGATGATGATTAGTAGGGTGGTACTTGGATCCCCCAAGCCTTTAGAGTACACAGACTCCCCCTTACTAAGTCTCGACCTCAACTGGTCTTTATGGTATGAGTCCAACTTGGTACTCAATACTTGACAGGTATACACAAAGGAGTTGCTTGAACCTCTCAAACCTTCTCTAGAGTTCACAAACTCTCGGACTCTCTCTGTCTCTATCTGCTCGATGCTGCCTTTGCTCTGTAGTTGAACTCATCTTCTCTGTTCTCTGTTATTCACTTCATTCTCTACTTCTATTTCCCTCTAATCTTTGTCTATTCATGGCTTAAAGCCAATCTACTCCCTGACTGTTCATTTCCTCTTCTTGGCTCTCTGGATCGCCTGCCTCTATCCTATGAAATTCCCTTGCTCTATGTGGAGTACTAAGGAAGGTATGTTTTTTTTTATCATTTTTTCATCCTTTCTTTAGAACTTGTAACATCTTTGTATCATGAACTAGGTAGATAATGAGAAGTCGTGACAAAATCTACAAGATTTATATGCAATACGAAAGTACTAATAATTGTCATTATTCAGGTGGAAAAAGGGAAAAACAAAAGATTGTCGTTCCAAGAAAAACGACAAGGCCAAGTTAACTACTGTCCCTTTGGTGAGGAACCACATGCAAACAAGGCAATCCAAATTAAAGCATATCAGCCAGGAAAAGGAAATGGAGATCTCGACTCAGCGCAAGAAAGCAAATGGATAACAGAGAGTTAATGGTTTGGCGAATCCCTCAAGATCATTTGATCCTCAGGGATCACTGTTTCAACTATTTTTGCATTCCAAACATCTCCACCTTAGCTGTTATAAAAAGGGGCAGCATCGTTAGTGCGGGGGGGATGGTCATTTTTCTATGTAACTTTTCTTGAATCTGAGACTTTGATCATCGACTCTTATTGAGAAGTGATCTGCTGTAATTCTGTTTTAATGCATTAATACAAACCTGGTTGTTGTTTCATCTTTTATCCTGAAATAACCTCAAGCGATGTGTCCCTAGAGGCTAAGGGCCCAGCCCTGGTGGAACACTTGCTCCTGTACTATTACTTTTGGTTTGTGCGTGGTTTGAATTATCAGCTTTGTCTGGTAATCTGATATGTTATGTTATTTTACATCACAACTCTGTTACATTCGATTTATGTTAGACTGAGTAATATCATTTTATGAGACAAAAACATCATATCGACTCTACAACGCATTGTTGTTCCTTTAATTGTTGATACAATATTGTTGGTCTTTACAGAAAACTGTTGCTGTTCAACTATAGAGTAATTGTGCAATAACATTCATATCACTGTATTAATCTATGGTCTACATTTGATTGTGATTGTGATTCAACTGACATTGTTGTTCCATTATGAATTACAATTGTTATTCTTGATAACTAAGATTGATATTGGTGGTATCGAGATCAGATTACTACTTTTCTTAAAGTGTGTTGTGTGTGTTATTCATCTTGGTTTATTGTGCACTCATAGTTCACTTAGAGTATTGTTTTATATTTCATTGCTAATCAGTTGTTGTTCTATTTCCGTGTGCTGTCCCATTTCTCCTTAGAATAAAGATTGCTACCTGATTCTTGTAGGATACGATTGCTGCACTTACTTATGACAATTAAGGTGTTTATAAGAATTGATTGTTGTTACATTTCTTAGTTTCTGTTCCATTTCCCAGTTGCTGTTACATTACTTAGTTGCTGTTCCATTTCTTTATTATTTGTGTTATCATTGCTTTGGTGTGCAGAATGATCTGAGACTGCAGTGGGCATTGGCATTCATTTTCTAGCTCCTAGATTGACGATTTGTTCCTTGATTATCTTTAGTTACATCAGTTTACATATGGATGATTTACTGTTACTAGACCCTTCACTGATAAATTGCCTAGTTCCTTGAATGCATGATTTCAGCTTTAAGGTGCTTTACTATAATTAGACCTTGTTTTGAGCATCTGTTTACTCTTGTATTTTGAGCACTATACTACTAGCATTACTCTGGAAAATGATAGCCTCAAACTGAGACACTCTTTGAAATAACAAAACGTTCCTAGATTGAAAAACTAATGTGAGGTAATTAGAGGTGAAAAAGACCCTTTTTACGACTCAACATTTTGGCACCGTTGGTGGGGAAAGAGTGTAGCCACTTGTCTCTTTTCAGAGTAGTGTAAGAGCCTGCTAGGGAAGAATTGGGTTTTAAAAATGGAAGGTAAGAACCTATGTGTGGAGTATGTAATAGCCCTGCTCCCCTGCCCACTTTCTTGCAGATCAGTTGTTGTTTCATTTGGGTAGAACTTAGCAGTTGATTTGTGTGCATGACGAAGTAGAAAAAGCTTGAAAAGAATCCTAAACTTCTACCCAAGCCTGACAACGCTAAGGGGTAGGTGACCCTTGGCCGATTGACCCTTATAGATGAAATCATTAAGAAAGCAAAACCTCAGCCTTCAGTAGGACCTAGAAAAGTTGTTTCTAGATAGCCTACTAGTTCCCTTCAGGCCACAGGATCACCATCTATAGCCTTTGCTAAGGTGCATAGTCAAACCGAAGAGCAAGATTTTCAATAAATTGAAAATTCTAATCCAGAACCATTGCAAGAAGGGAATTTTAGCAACCTCTGTGAAGGAATGGGAGAGACAAGAGAAACTGAAGAACCAAGCTCTCCTCTTGGGGTAGTTCAACCATTAAGTAGTCCAGATAAGGGAAGTGATGCAAAAATCATTTATAGTGAAGCTGAAGAACCTCAATCCCCTCAAACATTAGGTACTCCCATTATCCCAGATAAAGGAAGTGTTGTCAAGGCCATTCCTGTTAAATCCATTTCCCCTCAACAACCTGGGAATACCGTCCTAGATATCCTAGAAGGTTATTGGCATATATTTGACCAAATGGCCCAAAACCAGCCAAACACCCAAACCTCTACACTGCAATACCCCGTTGTGGATACTAAAGTTAATGTACCTATGAAAGCAATTCCTCTTCAGCATATCCCTACATTCCATGGTCTTACATCAGAGGATCCGGATGCATTCCTGTTTGAATTTGATGTGTTGTGTAGAGGATATGACTATACCACTGATTCCCAGAAACTGAAATTATTTCCCTATACATTAAAGGGGCTACTTTAAAATGATTTATGGGATTAGGTGGCAGTGTTATAGATAACTGGGATCAAATGAAAGAGTCTTTTCTAAAACAATATCAGGACTATTGCAGGTCTAGAGAATTAAAAGACGAAATATTCCAAATGGTAGCTAGACCAAATGAAACATTAGATGAGTATGTGGAATGTTTCGAGTATAATCTTCAAAGATCTCCTTATGCATCATTACCCTTGCCTGATAATGTGTTAAAAACAACATTAATTAGGGGAATGAAGGAACAATGGATTGAAACATTAAACATTATGGGAAAAGGAGATATTTATCAGGAAAATTTTGCTGACATTATTGATTTATGTATCAGGAGCTCGAGAGGTAGCACAAGACTAAAACCGGCAGAACATGATTGGTATGTAAGAGATAACAAAATTTCGGCAGAAGGAGTAACACGTGCAGAAATTGGAAATTTATTAGAAAATTTCAAAACTGATATATTAGGGACACTGACAACACAATTTGATATTATGCAGGCCAAACAAAAGCAAGTGGAGGCAGAAAATAATTTGGCAATCTTCTGTCCCCGATGCAGGAGGAAATGCAGCCACAATGAGTGTCCATTAGATGCAGTCCAAGTTTGCGCCATTTGTACGAAAGATCATTCTATGGAAAGTTGTCCCTCACTTCCCGGATTGAAGGAAATATATAAGGAAGTGGAAGAAGATCCAGAATCAGTGTATCTGCTCAATCAGTGCCATCAATGGTAGCCACGACAATTAGGTATGTTTTCAAATTCAGCTTCTTCTTTTCAGCCTACACAATATCATGCTCAACAATATAATACAATGTGGCAAAATCAACCTCCATTCCCGAATTGGTAACAACAATCATTCCCTTCATCATCTCCATGGCCGAATCAACCAAGCCAACCCAATTGGCCAAATTTTCCCTATACGCCACCATATTGGCAAAATAATGTCTATCCAGTACAATGGACCCCTTCTACTTCACAGAGTCAAAATTGGCAGACAAACTGGCAAAGACCGATGAATCGGCCAGTAAGAACCATCCCACTCCCTCAACCCACACTGCCAACCTTACAACAAAACCCCCAGCCTAACTTAAGACCGCAACTCCTAGCCTAACCCAACCCTAATCCAAATAATAGGCTGGTCCAATCTATCCAAATAATTGAAACACCAGAAATAGGGACTGATCTAAGGGAGTGTAATGACCTTCAGTTAAGATCGGGGTGTATCATCTAAAGAGAGGGAGATAAAACAGTTCAAAGTAAAAATCAGTTACCTATAGAACAACCTTCACAAGAAGAGGATGTGGCCAGACAACAAATCCATAATCAAGCAACCCCATCCTCTCCCCCATTCCCAAAAGAATTAATCATACCTAGAATCATATAAAATCTTGATTTCGACATGATGGGAGATTAAAAAACTTGTACATTAAAATTCCATTCCTCCAAGCCATTCAAGACATCCCGATATATGCAAAAATTATTAAAGAATTATGTATAAAGAAACCAAGGAGGAATATAACAAACAATCAAAGATTCCAAGTAGTCGGCACTCTATCCGATTTATTATCAGGAAAAGAAACACCCGTTAAATACGAAGACCTAGGAAACCCAATAGTAACCGTACAAATTTATGGTGAAACCTTCTCAAATGCCTTAGTTGATCTAGACTGCAATAAATATCTTAACAACTACTACTTGCCAAAAGCTAGGCATTACATCTGTAGAACAAACCTCTACTTTATTAGAATTGGCTAACCAATCCGTGGTTAGGCCAGAGGGCACACTACATGATGTCATGGTATTCGTTGACTCCTAGGAGTATCCAATCGACTTCCTGATAATAAACCCCAAAAACTGACTTGATGGACATCCATTGATTTTAGGAAGACCCTGGCATGCAATTGTCGATGCTTACATTGGTTGCCGACAAGGCAATATGACCATAACTAGAGGGGAAAATATCAAGAACCTAGCTTTATACCCTTTAGCGCAACCAAGTGTCACAATAATAAAAACTAACAAGCATCATGTATCATACCTCACTGAAAATATTAGATCTCCATTAACTATAAAAGAGGCACTTGATTTCAAAGACCAAACAGAAGATGATGCCATTAACAATTTTATTAGCCAAGCTAAAACCAGATCCCACATATAGTGTCACATGAAAGACTTTAAAAATTAATGCCAGCCTAACTTCTGAACAAGAAAAGAAGCTCATCCAACTATTAAGGAAATATAAAGAAGCATTTGCATGGGACTACCCTGATATAAAAGGAATTGATCCCCAACTATATACAGACCACATTTACATAGAGAAAGATGCGAGACCTATTCACCAGCCTCAAAGGAGACTTAATCCTCATCTAAAAGATGTGGTAAAAGCTAAACTTCAAAAACTTTTAGATGTCAACTTCATCTACCCTATCTCCGATAGTAAATGGATCTCTCCACTTGTGGTGGTACCAAAGAAAAATGGAAAGTGGAGGATTTGTGTAGATTATAGAGAGCTAAATAAAGCAACACAAAAAGACCACTTTCCCCTTCCATTCATTGACCAAGTATTAGACACTTTGGCAGGAAAGAAATTATTTTCTTTCTTAGATGGCTTCAATGGATACAATCAGATTCAAATTGCCCCTGAAGACCAAGACAAAACTACTTTTACTTGTCCTTGGGGAACATTCGCCTATAGAGTCCTACCTTTTGGTTTATGCAATGCTCCTACCACATTTCAAAGAGCTATCCTCAGCATATTTTTAGATTTAATAAAAGAAGGAATCGAAGTATATATGGATGACTTTACACCATATGGGGATGATTTTGACCCAGCATTGGACACACTGGAAAAAGTCCTACAGCGCTGCATTGCTACTAGGCTTTGTTTGAGCCATGAAAAATGTTATATGATGATCATTGAAGGACTTATCATAGACCATTATATCTCAGCATCTGGCATACAAGTAGACCCAGCTAAAATTCAAATAATTTTGCCAATTCCTACTCCTACCACTCAAACAGAGGTACGTAGTTTTCTTGGATTTTTTGGTTACTATAGAAAGTTTATAGAGCATTTTATGCATATTGCTTCTCCTCTATATGCACTGACAGGTAATATTGATTTTATTTGGACAGAAAAATGTGAACGTGCTTTCCAGGATCTGAAGAAGCTTGTGTCCACGGCCCCAGTGCTTCGAGGACCAAATTGGGACTTGCCATTTCAAATTTCATCAAATGCCTCAGATACAGCTATTGGCGCAGTCCTTGGGTAGGAAGAAGATAAAAAACCATATGCAATTTATTATATTAGCAA
>APFE030361068.1:33851-66835 GCA_000404065.3 Pinus taeda | reverse complement strand
GATTAGAATAACAAATTAATTATTAATATTATAAACAATGAAAACTAGTAACCTAAATAATAATATAAATAATTAAATTAAACAGTCAGTAGTTGGCCAATTTGTTTTTACATCTAGCAATTCTCATATTTATACCTATCATTTTTCCTTCTTTTCTCCACACGTTTGTCTTGATGATGAGTCTGGTTTTAGACTCGAAACGCCGACCATATAAAAGATGAGCACTGTGGAAAATCCGAACTCCTCTCAGAAACCACACCACAGTAATCTGCAATCCAAAATCATTTTTATTTTTGTGCCATTATATTGTTATTGTTATGTAGGATATGATTATATTGTGATCCCTTAGACTCCTACATATACTAAGGATGTATTATCATTTGTATCATCCAATAATTGTTCATTTATGTAATGTAAATGAGGTTTACCCCTCAAAGAGGATAATTTCTAAGTCATTGATCTACTTTTCTTCTATTTTGTGAACTAGTTGCATAACATTATTGACTGTCTAGTCTTGGTTCCATAATGGGGATTTTGGGAAAAAATCTTCCTAGTTCATCCCTTACACATTCTTATTTTTTTTCAATGAGAATGAAATAAATGAAATGTGGGCCAGCAAACGATCTGCTAAGTCGTATGTGCCACTGTGCAGGTCACGAGTTCGAGTCTCGTATTGACTGAGGGTCATTCTTGCGGGTTGGGCAGTTACTCCAAGAGGTTATAGTGGCAACCGTTGGGATTTGACTGCATGTAATGCGAGTACGATACCACTGTTGTTGTCGATTCCTAACTAGTCAATAAAAAAAGGAAATAAATGAAATGTGAAATTTTATCACCTTCTTGGAAATGGTGCCAAAAAGTGGTGGGGCGGGCTTGGAACAACAGTAGGAATGCTACCCTTCATGAAATTGTACTACTTTAATTATTAAGATAGGATTCATACAAAATTTTGAGGTTTTGTGCATTATATATAGATAGAAGAAACATACACACTTTCTCATCTACCTATCTACTGCTTTATTTACCTACCTATTTTTTGGAACTTAAGATATCCTACGTCTTACTCTGAGTACTTTAGTAAATGGAAAACCATTATGAAAATAAATGTATGAATGTTAACATGAAATATGAAAACCAAACTAGGTGAAGAATGATATAAATCAACTGAAAAATATGTAAAGAATCACTTAAATTCTTAAATAAATATTTTGTAAAGACACAAAAAGGTTCTTCTTGACTCTATTACATAGAGAAGATTGAAAAAAAGTAATAGAGCTATTGCATAAAACATAGTGTTGATAAATTGAAATTAAACTACTACAAAAATATTTTATAATTCTAACTAAGATGCTAAACCATTATAAGGAATCATACCCTGGTAACATTAGTGTGACATATGAAAGGCATGAAACATTAAGTGAAAAGAAAAAGAATTGAAATGATGTTCTACAAGAATCATAACATTCCTATGGGAAAACCTATAGGACTATAGGAAGACTTCCAAAAAATGCACATAATATTCTATTCTTCCTAAAACTAATGCAACATGACCTATGATACCCAAAACATGATAAACAATGCTTGTATGAAGCCCCAAATAATGTCTTATAGGACTAGAAATAATTTATAATATACATGGTTGAATTATTTTTCACCAACAAAATTGTCTTTCAAGGATTCCATCTATTTCAAAATACCAAAATACTAATTGAGAAATTGAAAGACATAAGAAAATTTTAAAAAGGGTCCTTGTTCCCTCTTGAGTGGATTATAACCAAGTAGCACAAGGAAAATTAAATAAAAATAGTAATCAGGTAAATGTAACTCGTTCATTGATTCGTCAAAACGCAATACATTAGTGGAGTATTGCTCCAAGCTCCCAAAAGTATCTAATAAAAATCCCAATTGACAAAGTGATCCAAGAATAATTGGAACCCCTTGAGGCTAAGCCTTGAGTTCATTTTATTTAGAACAATCATGAACATAACCCCTTCAACCCATTAAATCACCCCTAACCCATTGATTGAAGGGTTATGTTTCTCTTAAAGTGTTGATAATTTAGGGCCTTTGGTTTAGGAACTAGGAACTTCAACACCTTCTATCTTTTGACACTTGAAGTGAACAAAAGTGAACTAGATATGACTTTGGCCAATGTGCCAACTGTTGAGTTAAAAATATATTTGATTTCTCTTATAACTATTGGGAAATGAAATAGTAAAGTTGTTTCATGGGAATAGAGGATAACATGTAAAATCTCCCTAGTAAGTTGGTAACTAGATTACGAATTCCTAAGTGCAATTTGCTAATGGACAAGAATTATAATAGAAAATACACATTATATAGAAATGAAATGGCATTAAATTTCTTTGGGTTTTATGTAGATCTCTTTTCTTTTAAGATTTCTTTATCTAAGGAATTGCATAAATATGGGAAAAACAACAACATAATGTATTGTTCGAACTTGATTGATTGATAGAACATGACATGTAATCTTGCATTGCTAATTTTTAAATAATTGAGCTTTCTCCCATCAATGCCTAATAAGATTAGATATTGAATTCTATTAACTTTCATAGTTATGAATGAAAAATGGACAAACTATGAAAGAAATGACCATCTCTTAGGTGAGCCTATCTATACCAATTTAAGAATTAAATATGGTCAAACTATGAAATAAATGGTCATCTCTCAAGTGAGCCTATCTATACCAGTTTAAAAATTAAATATGGAAAAGCCATGAACGTAATGGCCAGCTCTCAGGTGAGGCTATCTCAACTTGAGAGTGCATGCTCAGAGACCACATATATTCATCATCGATAAATATCATACATATATAGGATTACATGCCTGTTGGGGAGTTTGAAAAAGTCCCTAATACATAAGATCTAGATCCTAAATAATATATAACAATCTCAATGCTCTTCAACAAGTGACTAATAATGAATTAATCTAGAACTAGCTATATTTCTCCATTATTTCCAAGTTTCCCCCTCAATGGAGAAATGGATTTTAAAAACATAATTCCTGCTAATCCAATTCTCATCTAGGCTTACAATTTGACCTTTACAATTTCATCTTGACCTTTCTTGATCTTAAATAGTAATAATTCTTCTTCCTTAGTTTGTTTCTCCTTAAATTCATGATACAATTGGGTTGTGGTCTTCTTCTCATTGTTTGCAATTCTTCATCAGGTTCTTGAAATATAATTTTGTCTTCAATACTTACAAATTCTTCATTAGATTCATAATAGGACTACTTCACTTTACATTCATCTATTTCTTGTTCACTTGAATGTTGCCTCCTTAGTTCGTAATAATATTTGAATTCATCTAGGCTCCAATGCATCAAAATATCATGAACATCTTCAAATGTATCCACCATTATTCCCATTTTTATATCATTTTAATAATTCATTGGTTCACCATTTTTCTCATTTCCAAGAACCTCCACCATTAATCATGTAACTCCAGATGCTTCTTTT
Source organism: Pinus taeda (assembly GCA_000404065.3). Lineage (NCBI taxonomy): Eukaryota > Viridiplantae > Streptophyta > Pinopsida > Pinales > Pinaceae > Pinus > Pinus taeda. The sequence continues at coordinate 63,354 of APFE030361068.1, read as the reverse complement.
AGACCTTAATCATTCTATTGAAATGAATTTTCAAGCCATTCCTCAATAAATTTTATTTATGCATCATAATCTATTTAAACAAATTTAAAGTGGCATGTTTCCTTAACTGTTGCTATGAATTTTTCTTCATGTTATTCTGCTTCTGCTATTGAGATAAGACTCTATTACACAACTTTTTTTCAATGTCTCTATAATCCCCGTCTATGATCCTGGAGGACCTCTACAGTGTACTCAAGTGTTTTCCCATCATGAATAAACTCCCATCATGTCCCTCTTCATGAGCAGAATAATTTCCCTTTGCATCATTTCCCAAGAATCTTCCTTCTATCCCAGTTTACAAGACGGGTGCTACTGACCAGTTTTCTACTCGTGCCGATTTACAGAGGTTAAAGCTAGCCCTCACTCCGTCCAAATCTACTGAGCCCTTTTCTAGTCACACCGGTCCTCTTTTGGAAGGTTTTTTAAAGAAGGAGCCGAAGTTGCCATGTCTATAAGCTTTGTAACAGAAGTCTGGTAGATGGCTGGGCTGGATAGAGACGAGGAAGTCAATTTGGGATCCTTTCCCCTATTAGGATGGAACAACCCCAGATGACAAGACCTTCTTCCATGATGAAAGGAACCATCTCCCATCCATCCAAGCTATACAGACCTCTCTTTTTCCCAAGAAAAAGCTAGTTGGAGTTTTGGAGCAAGTATGAATAACCAACAAGTAATTCATATATTATAGCTTTATAGTGTGTGTTTTAGGGAGAATAGTGTGATTTTGGTTTGGTTTGAGACTAGAGGGAAAGAGGCCTTAAACTTCCATTTTTTGGGGCTATCCATGAAGTCCTAGCAAAAGTGTGGGAAACCGGATACGTTGTAGGAGACTAGCCACAAGGCACCGGTTGTAATCTCTTTCTAATTTATATTAATGAAACTATAGATTGATTTCCTACATGAAGTGTCATTTTACATCTTTATGGCTTAATGTTCCTTGACCTATTAAGTAGGCTTAATACAATATTGTATTCTATCATGTTTGTTGTTGTTGTTTTTTTCATGTTTCAGGTATTCGAAAGAAGGAAACGAAAGATAGTGGGAGTGAGGAAGCAGGATCATCACTAAGTGGAATACCATTCTAAAAGGTAGGCCCTCTCAATTGATTCTAGCTTAAGGAGATTTTCCATAGATTGTTTGTTTTTGGCTAGACCCTCTCCCTTGGGCTAGAGGAATTTTTTGTGTTCGCACTGAGAATTTACCTGCATCACAAGTTGGTGACTCCACTGAGGATCCATTCGTTTTATTTGATTGATTTTCATTTTATGGTTTTGTGTGAACTTTTCTAGTATCACCATTTCTCTCTAGCATTCTCTACTTTGCTTGGTTTACTTCTCTAAGCCTAAAATTTACAGTGGCAAGTCTGGTTTTATCGTTCAAAATTTTTTATTTTTTTCCTTGAATCCTCGGTCAGTGTGGTTATTTTTCTGACAGTCACATTGATCAGTGCATGTTTCTCAAAAATAGTCGATTTGACCCCCTTCTGGCACTTGTTTTCAGTTAGGCAGTTGCGTTGATTCATGTAGGTGAAGATTAGAGTTTCCCCTAGATCACAATTAGTGCATCTTGTCCTCTTAATTTCTGCCTCTTAGCCTATTTGATGTGTCAATTATGGCCTTGTGTGAAGTTCTTTTTTATTTTTTTCTTTGAATCCCTCGATCAATGCTACTTGTAGCCTGGCCAGTCATGCTAATTAGCCTATCAGTGCTAGTTGTAGTCTGGCCAGGCATTCCGATCATGCCGATCAGCCCTAGTTGTCAGTTAGGTAGTAGTGTTGGTCTCTGACTTAAGACAAATAATAATTTCTCCCATTCTAGTGCTAGTGTGTCTTGACCGTTAGAATATCTTCTTCAGCCTAGAATTGAATAGAATCCTTTGTTTGCTGGTTTTTTATTGATTGATTGGTCTTAAGTTTCATTTCTTTATTTTTTGAGTTTTGGGGTGGTTTCTATGACCCTAGGGCATCTAGGTCAATTACTGTTCATTTGTTTGTTTACTCATTATGTCAAGTTTCTGATTTGCTACTTCATTTAATCCATATTTCAGTCACAACATCTTCATTACTTCATTTTCAATCAAATGAGTGAAAGAGTCTCGTTTGTTCTCTTATTTCAACTATTTCTTTTCTCGTTCTGAGCATAGATTACATCGCTTGGTTTGTTGATTGAAGCATTTGGGTGTTTGGTTTGTTCGATTTAGGAAAGAAGTTGTTTTTAGTTTCATTTATCATGCTTTGGATTTGATTGATCCTTGTTTGTTCGGAATTGTGAAAATTTTCATTAAAAGTGCTTTATGTGAAAGATTCATTTTGCATTTTATGAAAAGAAGAACACCATTCTAGTTTACTTAAGCGAAAATATTGGATTAGTAGCGTCATTAAGAAGCTAGAATTGCATCATCATAAGCATTAGAAATGAAATGAAACCTATTTTGTTGTTAAGGGAAGATTAAGTGCATTTAGTACATGTATTAGTGAAAGTTTTCATTGTTTTATTTTTGCATTAATTGTGTGCTCTCTATCCCTCTATTAGTGTTAACTTTCATCAAAGAAAGATCCCTTTTCTCATATAGTTGCATGTAGGAGTTTTGTCAGATGACAATAGTAGGGACTTCTAATTGAAACCTAATTCAAGATCAACCACTAAAATTTATTGAATTAACCTAAGGAAGCATTGAAATTTAATGTTTATATTTAGAATTCTAGGCTAGAGACGTGTTTCGGTGTCTTTAAACCTAGTAGTTGTCATTCACTTCGGCACTAGACAACGCTATTACAGACTTGTGCTCTCCGTACCATCATGTATATAAAGGGAAACTCCACTAGGTCTGGAATCCTTTATCTATAGGAATTTGATTTTGTCACCTTGTAAATGTGATACACTGAATATAGCATTCGGGGAGACTGTCTTCCCGTACTTCTCGGTTTGCAGGGAGGTATTCTGCAATTCACAGTTGCCTGGTAATCCTTCTGCCTAGATTATCCTGAGTAGTCATCTTGATATTTTTGACTCCCTAAATATAAAATATCACTCGAACACTTGTCCTTTCGAGCTCGTTCAAACTGAAAGAGACTAGAGTCACCTTTTGCCCTTTTCTCGACTCTTAAAACATGAAAAGGAAAAGTTGTGTTTCAGTATTTTAGAATTAACTCCCCATGAAATATTCTTGGTTAAAGTTATCTTCCTGAGTAATTCTTTCGGGTTTGTTAGTGTCGGTATCTTCATCCCTCCATCAGTGATCAAATTGCTCTTTTTGCATGCATGTTAGGTGTCCCATCCGATCAAAACATTCTGTTAGGTCATGGGTCAACTAATGGTAGTGGTTTCATGTGAATTTCTCTCATGACGTTCACCTGTTGACCTATTCACATATTTTTTTTAATTATTTACTGTCATCCAGTTTCAGTTCATTTATAAAAACCAATTTTAGGGTTTTAGTCTCACTAGGTCTAGGGTTTGTCATCATAGTCATCCAAAACTGAATAAAAGGTCAACAGGCACATGAGGAGGATAAATAATATCATAAAATCATAAATTTTACTTCTATTAGGCTCAGTAAATATGTTTTACTTCAAAACTCTTTTTTGAGGTGAAAACAAGGTTTTTTCCATTTCATGTACAAATTTCATGTAATTTCAATGTTTCTATATGTAATATGTAATCAAATTTGTTCTTGGTGACCTGCTGACAAGATCCACACCTGCCATGCAAGAAATCAATTCTCAATGGAATACCTGTACCAAGTGTGCAATTCCAACTAGGTGCACAACACCAAATCCCAGGTGTGCATACAAAGTGCATTGTTCACCTGAGAGGCAGCACTGCGCACCTATCCGTTGAGCATCAAAAGAATTTCCATCACCTTCCTTTGCTTCAAATTCCTCAATTTACCTCTCAACAAGTAAGTGAAGCTTCTCATCTTATCTAGCAAGGCGTTTTTCATCAGTTGTCGTGATTTTTATGTCTAAAAAACTAAACCCTAGCTATCCTCCAAGTTGTCTCATAAGATTTGCAAAGGGTATCGTTTTATGTTGTTTCTATTCCCTTAGGTTATTTTACTACACCCTATTCCCTTAAACTATATTCCCTAAATCCCTTTCTCTTTCCCAAAATCATTAACACTCACTTCCCAAACCCCACCAAAACCTAACCCTATACTCTATTCCCAAAAGCTAACTCCCACTTCCTATCCCTTCACTACATTCACTTCATTATCAAAACCTTCATCTACATTCATAATAACAATCACTTCCCTCATTCCCTAAAAGAAACCAGTAGTCACTTCCTATATACATTATTCACCCTCATATTTTAAAATCTCTTCATAGTCATTAGTTTTCACTCCATATTCATAAGCATGGAGAGATATTCAGAATATGAGAGGGAAGAGGAAACTTTTAGTTATTCTTCCTGAGAAGCTCATGTACCAAGAAAATTACATAAAGGAGGGAAAATCATCCGGGAGGAGCCCACCACTCTCATAGAATTACTTGCTTTCCCTCTTACTGTAACTTGCTTTAAACATCAGTCTTGCTATCAGTTTTATGAAATGGTATAGAGGGTGAAATAACATCATGAGCTAGCTAGGTTGTTTGTTCTTCATCTTCACAATGGTCAGGTGAACCTTGCTAGTGTCTCTTTCACCTTGACACCTGAAACCATTGTAGTAGCAACAGGAATCCTTAATGTAGGTGAATAGTGGAATAAGGGGAAACATGTGGGCAGAGAGCATTATGAACCTTACATTAAGGCTGGTTATCATAGGCAAATCAATAGGTTTTTTCCTTTCAAATACTTGCAGGGAATTTATGCTCCTCTCATGAAACTCATCATCAAGTATTTTACTTGTGAAGGGAGGTTTTCTCGCCTATATACATACCATGTCAGATTGTTGATGAATTTCATAAGAGTGAGGATGATGAACCTCCCATATTTTATATGCAGGAATATTGAGAAGATGGCTCTATATGTGCAAAGGAAACCTTTTCCTCAATAGTTCATTAGCATTTACCACTTCTCACTGATTAAAATTGTTGTCTTGCATCAGCTAAGGTTACTAAACATACCAGGGGATACCTTCATTGCACATGAGATTTTCAAACGCCCTCAGGTGATTCCATAGGTGCTTCAAGAGGAAGGAGGGCCTTCAAGAAAGCCAAATGTTCATGAGACTGAAACTACAGGTGTGTTGGTGTTTGTCACCTACGAGAGAGGCACCAGGAGGATTTTTGCTGCTACCAGGCAAGTACTATCTTCACTGGGGGTGAAAGGGGATTTGCCTTCTTCTTCAGCTGAACAGGTACAGGGAAGAGACAAAGGAAAGCAGCAAGTGCATGAACAAGGCCCTACTAAAGGGTAAGACAAGTATTTTGTTTTGGTTAACGATGATGACACTGATTTGGGCTCTCAAAGCTCAAGACTCAAGGATATGATCATCAAAGAGAAGGAGGGTGAAATCCAAGCCTTATTACTTGACCTTGAGAGGGCCAAATGGATCATCAACTATCTTGAGCAAGAGAACAAGCAACTGAAGACAAACAAGCTATTATGGAGCTGCAAACAATTAGAGAAAATAGGCAAGTGGCAAAGAGAAGAAAAATCAAAATGACATCCCTTGAGCAAGAAATTGAGGCTGACCGGGAATCATGATTAGAGAGGGAAAACATACACCTAGAGAAATTTCTTGAGAAAGCCAACAAAGAGAAGAAAATGTTGCGCCATATGGCTTATCACTACCTAACCTAGAACAAAATTTGCAAATCAAGGGTGAAGAGGTTAAAGGCTAAGCTAAAAAGAGTTTTGAGAAGCAAGAAAAGAGAAAGATAAGCTAAAGATCATGGCTAAAGTAGAATTGGCCTAGGAAAGCACCTAAAAATGATCACTCATGTCAAATTTGAAGAAATTTGGAGCATTTTTTGTCATTTTTGAAATTTTTGAAGTAAAAAATAGGTTTTTTCAGCAGGTGTGCAATGCCACTAGCGCTGTGCTTTTGTTGGGGGCATCCATTTGCAAAAAGGTTTGTATTTTTGGAATCAGGATGAAAAAATATGCATTCTCAGAAATGGCTGATAATTTTGGGCAAGTTCTAGGTCTCCAAAAGGGCAAAAAACACCCAAAAAGTGGCCTCTCTACCACTTTTTTGCCACATAGGAAGTAGTCTTGGGAGATTCCATTTTTGGAGGGGAAAATGGACTCCAAATCCCAAAATTCAAATTGTTCCAGAAATTAGACTCACCAAGATTTCTAATGAGCTATTCTTCACCTGATTTGGAGTTTGGGAAGCCTCCAAAAGTGGCCTAGAAAAAGCGCTATGCATAGGATCAGTGGAGCTGCGCATAGGAGGAATTTTGCCAGTTTTGCTTGTTTGTCTAGAAGTTAGCCTAGTTTGACTATCAATTGACTTTTTCTTTTCTCCTTGATAAATTTGTAATGGTAAATCATGTAAGATTATGTAAATTTGATGAAAAACAACTTGTGGGGATAGGTACATCAGTTAGAGGTAGTTTGAGGTTGAATGAATTAGTTTCCATAATTTTAGAGGCAAGCTATTCCACTTCCTATTTTGTAGTTCCTAGTTTAGATGTTGTTGAAATAGCTTCTTGACTCATGGATTTGACCCCTAGTAGATAGCATAGGTGGTTTGATAACTAAAACGAAAGATGAGGAGCAAAATAATTAAAAATTAAAAAAATTATAGGTCCGAAAGACCAATTTGGTCTCAGTGGATGTTAACCACCATCATCATCATCATCATCATGTACGTTTTTAGTCATTTGTAAAGGTTGGACTGTTGTGGATGCATTGAACACTATTGTAGATCACTTCTACAGCTTGGCAAGGAAATGAACCAGGGTTTTGCAGCATTTTGAAGGATTCTTGTGGTAATGTGTCTTGGCATTGTTTCTTCCTTTGTTATTTAGTGTTATTCTTATGTGTATATGTGTCAGCATCTATTTCTTTCTTCATAACTAAACGAATCAAGAGAATCAGGTGGAATCGATTAATGTTCAGTGCTCTACCTTAAGGATACATTTAGTTTTTAATGTTTTCTACTGTTTGAAGAGCACTCATGAATTTTGCATGCCCTCTCTAAATCCTCACCAGTCTTTAGAATCACCATCACATACAATTCAAAGTGATAAAACACTTGCCTACCTTGCCCCACAGAAACCTCTGCAAATCTGAGTTGATTTCCTGGACCCAAAGCTGACTTCCTCATTTGATCCACCAACCAACCATTAAAATCAATCAAAATCCTCTGAGCAAATATACCTAGCCTAAAATCAACATTAATTTCTAGTCATCTCAAGCCCTAGTTGCCATAATTTAATCAAGATTGACAAGGAGAGAGCCCTCTCCCATCCTGGTAGGGCCAGCTACTAGGTTAAGTGTGGTTTGATGTTACCCTAGACCTACCTTCCTTCAGCCTGAGAGAGATTTAGGCCCTAACATAGTGGCAACCATACTAGGGAAGAAACTGAAAAACATTTCCCCAGTTAATTAAAACAATTCTAGACTTTTGGATGATAGGTTTAGAATTCAGTAGGCTGAAAAGATTGTAATGTCCATTTGAATTTTGGGAACAATTCAACACACAAGCTTCCAGACGATACACCAAGGCCAATCCTGATCCTGATCCTCCTCCCGTGTATGAAAACCCAAATCTCATTCCAAGAATTCTCAAGCAAGAAAGTTCTCTGAGTTCAGCACCATTTTTCAGATTTCATTCATGCCTAGTCATTTTTCAATACCTCGAAGATCTCTTGTTTGATGAACATTTTGATATATCTTTGTTTACAACTAAATCTGAAAGTGTGATTGGTCATACTATTTTAAATCTAGAATTTGTCCAATATCTTGAAATTGAAAGAGAGAACAGACCAATTGATGCTTATATTTTGAATTCATTTCAAACATCTATTGTGGCTACCAATATTCCTGAGCTCTTAGAATCTACATCTGATACTCTTGGTTCATCCGCTGTCTTGTCTAGTTTTGAAACTTATACTGAACCTCCTTTTATACCCACCCTTCCCGTGCAACCTACCATATCCGATCAGAGATCTGTTATCTCTTCTCCCCCTTCAACACCTCAAACATCTATCATTTCTTCACCTCCTTCGACACCTCATACACTCATCACATCGACTACCATTGTTGTTACAAATCCTCCTGCTTCTCCAAGGCTAGCTTCCAATCCACCTCCAGCAACGGTTGCCAGATATAGACCTCTCGTTTTGCCACAGAATTTGGATGCTATGCCTGCTGATTACCAAAGTAAAATGCCATTCTTTGATGCTACCCAAGGTATCACAACGCAACAACATGTGGACAGGATGAGCGATTTTTTTGATCTTCATGAGATAGATGAATAGAATGTGATCATGCAATTATTTGTGCAAAGTTTTGGAGGCAAGGTGAGAAAGTGATTTAGAGCACTACCCGCGGGAACTATCAATACATTGTCGGTTCTTCATAGACAATTTCTGGATCGTTGGGAGGTAAAGAAAAATCCTCTCCAAATTCTTTCTGACTATGAAAATATAAAGAGGAATGTTGGTGAAAGTGTTTAGGATTATTGTGTAAGATTCAATACTATCTATAACACTATTCCAGCTGATATCAAGCCATCGATGGGGTTGGCTTTGAAAATTCCCAGATGGTTTTGATCCCAACATGGCATATCAATTGAGAGAATGAGATCCTGCTACATTGGAGGATATGCAAAAAATTGTAGTGAGTGTGGAGGCAAATCTGCTAGCTAACAGAGCTAGGATGAAGACCGAGAAGAAAGTGACCATAAAGGAAGAATCATCTTCCTCTAATCATTTTCTTCATAAAATTGATAAAATTTTCAATAGAATCACAACTAAAAATAAGCCCAAGGTAGAAATAATAAATATAAATTTCCATGATCAGCAACAACCACATTTCAGGATTAACAACGAGAGCAAAGAGCGCAAGATCAATCAGCACAGCAACAAGTCAAGACACCTCTACAGCAAAACTATGTGCATGGATCGGAGTTAGAGGATGATGAGAATCCAATAGGAGAGGAGAATCACTTTTTTACAGCAGATGGTTTGCCTATCTATATCATGCAGGATGAAGAATATTCAAAAAGCCCGGCTGTACAGAAAGATGAGGATTTTATACTAGACAATGAAACAATTTTGTAGGAAGAATCAGATGAATATTAGAGAGGATATATGAATGCACTGACAGTGCATCAAATATAGTATTCACTCAGGAGCAGGGATGTACCAATCAATCCAATTCAAAAGAGGAAGGAAGTAGCACAACCAAAGAATGATTCTCCAAATGTTAAGAAAAAGGAAAGGAGCCTGTAGATCCTACTTCTAGCAAAGTACAATCGGCAAACGAGAAGTCAAATCAACCAAGTGCAGCAAAGGAAAAGTCTGAAAAGAAGGATGCTCTGGTCAAAGAGGTAGATAAAACGACAACCTTTAGCTTAGAGAATGAGATTGCTAAATTAAAAGTATTGATACCTCTGACTGAATTAATGAAGAATAGTAGTTATAAGAGTCAAGTGTCAAAGATTTTGAATGTAGATCCCCTATCTGATATGGTCAATGTGGAAGATGACCAACCCGAGCTTATTTTTGGTTTAGCATTAGAAGGCCAATCTAAGGATAGTGAAGTAGCCCCATTTTACATCAGCCTTAGATTGCATGATTATGTCTTGCACAACACCATGTTTGATTTAGGAGCATCTCACAACCTGATGCCAAAGGCAATTATGGAAAAATTGGGTTTAGACATCACTCACAAATATCATGATCTTTATTCCTTTGATTCCGGTAGGGTCTAATGTGTTGGTCTCATAAGGATTTGGTTGTGACTCTAGATCAGATTCCAACAAAGAATGTTCTCATGGATGTAGTTGTGGCCGACATTCCCCCTAGATTTGGCTTGCTTTTAACTAGGTCGTGGGGTTCAAAACTCAAAGGGACATTGCAGTTAGATTTCTCCTATGCCACTATTCCCATGTTTGGTGAGTTGAGAAAATTATATAGGGAGAAGAAGATGAAGTATATGATCACAAGCAAGGAGAAACCTTTGAATCGTCCAATTAACTATGTACATACAGATCTAAAATCTTTTGTTCTTTATTCTGACAGTGGTTTTAATGATGTAAATAGTCAACTAGTTGAAGTGGAAGATATTCCAGAGATAACAGAAAATTTCAGGGCAGTACTTGATCAAGAGAGACAAAGGCTTGAAAGTACCGCTAAACAGTCTACATTCCACCAAAAACAGAAAATTGATGGCCAACAGCCAAAGGTAGAAGAGCAGGCAGAATTCCAACACTTGGAGGAAGAAGCCGGTTTGTGGAGTATGGATTTTGATGGAGCAGTAGGTAAGGATGGTGCAGGAATTAGGATTTGGATACGCAGTCCTATTTTCTTACCAAATAAAGTTCCAAGTAATGTAAGAGTTTGTTCATATAAATTGGCTTTTGATTGTTCCAATAACAAAGCCAAGTATGAGGCACTGATTGTAAGCTTGAAAATCCTTAAAGAAGTTGAATGCAAAGAGAATTTTAGTTTATGGCAACTCTGAATTAGTAATCAAACAAGTCAAGGGTGAATACCAACCCAAACATCCTCGAATGAGGGCTTACTATAATGCGGTTCTAGATATTTTGAGGTTGTTTCTAGATCATACTTTGACATGTGTCCCTCGTACACAAAATGTTATAGCATATTCTCTTGCTACCACTGCAAGTAACTTAAATATCCCAATGAATTCAAATAATAAGTTTTAAATTCATGTGAAGCATCGCCTAGTTGTCCCTGATAATCTAAGATATTGGCAGGTGTTTCAGGATGACAAAGAGATTGAAGATTTTCTGCAAAATGAAGGAAAATATAAAGACACTTATATAGATGGTGAGCAAGATGATGGTGAACAAGAAATAGAGGCAAATCAAATGGAAATCTTACAGTTGAAAGATATTGTCATCCCTAAAGGCCTCATACCTTTAGAGGAATTATTTGATCAAAATGATGTAGCCCGGAAGCCAAGCTTAGTGCCAACCGATTAGGGTGTTGAAGATGTAAATATTGGAACAACAGGAGATCCAAAGATGGTGAAGTTGTCAAAGGCATTACTTCCTTAGGTAAAAGTTAAATACATTAGTTTATTATCTTGATTTTCTGATGTATTTCCATGGGACTATACAAATTTAAAGGAGTACAACAAAAGTATAATCCAACATATCATTCCAATTAATCCAAATTAGAAGCCATTTCACCAAAAGCTGAGAAGGATAAATCTAAAGTTGCTGCCATCAATAGAGAAAGAGGTGAATCTATTATACAAGGCTAGTATAATTGTTCTGATCAGATTTTCAAATTGGATCTCCAATTTGGTACCCGTGCGCAAGAAGACAGGTGAGATTAGATTGTGCATAGATTTAAGAAATTTGAATAAGGTGTCATTAAAAGATAACTACCCATTTCCGAAAATGGACCACATACTCCAAAGAGTAGTTGGAGCATCTTGTATGTCATTGCTCGATGGGTATTTCATCTACAGTCAAATTTTGGTTCATGAAGATGACAGGGACAAGACAACACTCACCACTCCTTGGGGGACATTCCACTATGCCAAGATGCTATTCGGTTTAAAGAATGTTGGAGCAACATTCCAGCATGCCATGGACATTGCCTTTGCAAATGAAAAAGATGTATTTTTAGTAGTGTATCTTGATGATTTGACTGTCTTTCCAAATTCAGATTAGGAGCACATTTACCATCTGAAAATTGTTTTTCAGTGTTGTAGAAAATATGGAATATCACTCAATCCCAAAAAGAGCTTGTTTTCCATGGATGAGGGGAAGCTTCTCAGTCACATAATATCAAAAGAAGGAATCCACATTGATCTTGCTAGAGTCGAAGCTATACAAAAAATAGATTTTCCTTGTAATAAGAAAGAGATTCAAGCATTTAATAGTAAGATGAACTTCTTAGGTCATTTTGTGCCTAATCTAGTTGAACACTTGAGGGAAATTACAAATATGTTGAAGAAGGATAGTGTGGTCAAGTGGATTGAAGAAACTATGAAGTCTTTTAACCTGGTAAAGTTGGCTCTTTCTTCAGCCCTGATTTTGATCAGTCCAGATTGTTCACAAGATTCCATATTATTTTCATTCGCTTCTAAACATACTATGGCAGTTGTTCTAATGCAGAAAAGAGATAAACTGGAAAAGACAATTGCCTTTTGCAGTAGGACAATAAGAGATGCAACCTTGAAATATAACATCATTGAGAAGCAAGCTCTTGCCTTGGTGAAAGCTTCAAAATATTTCTGGGTATATATTTTGCACTCTAATATTCTTGCTTATGTCCCAAACACAGCAGTCAAAGATGTTTTGGTACAAACAGGTCCGGAAGGTAGGTGGGGCAAATGGATTGCAACATTGTTAGAATATGACTTGGAGATAAAGCCAACAAGGCTAATCAAGGGGCAGGGTCTAGTAAAGTTGATGGCAGAGTCTAATTTACATGCATTGGACATAAACTTGATTACAGCCATGTCTGAAGAAGATGAAGATAGTTTGCTAATTCAAGTATCTGAGATTTTTCTGTATTCTTCTTAGTATTTAGATATTGTATACGTGCTTCAGCACCTTTCACCACCACCGGGGACGACTAAAAATAAAGGTATAACTTTGAAACTTAAGGCTGCTAGATATTGAATTTTGAACAATACACTTTATTGCAAGGATCCCGGAGGCATTTTGCTGAATTGTTTGACTAAAAAGGAAGAAAAACAAGTCATGAGTGATTTTCATAAGGGAGATTGTGGAGGTCACTTATTTTGGAAAACGACAGCTAACAAAATTTTGAGAGTAGGGCACTATTGGCCTACCTTGTTTGCTGATGTTTATGAAACTATCACAAGCTATCATGAATGCCAAATTTTTCAGGGAACGAGAAAGTTGCAGCCTCTACCTCTCAAGCTAGTCAAAGTTAGTGCACCGTTTCAACAATGGGGCCTAGATTTTATTGGAGAGATTCATCCCACATCTTTAGCTCAGCACAAGTGGATATTAACAGCGATAGATTATTTCATAAAGTGGATTGAGGCGATCCCCACTCGGCAGGCTACAGACTTGGTAATAATTCAATTTCTTGAAAACAATACTTTGTCACGTTTTGGCTGTCCTAACAAACTTATTATAGATAATGCAACTCCTTTCAAGTCCAAAAAGATGATTGAATTTTGTAGCAAATACAAAATTACCTTGGGACATTCTACTGCATATTATCCGCAAGGTAACGGATTGGCTGAATCTTCAAACAAATTGTTGGTCAACATCATTAAAAAGCTGTTGGAAACCAATAAGAAAAGCTGGCATAAGAAATTGGTTAATGCATTATTGGTGGATAGAGTAAGCCAAAAGAAGTCAATCAGCATGTCTCTGTTCGAGATTGTATATGGTATTGACATGATGTTCCTGACATCTCTTGCAGTCTCGGTTGTTAAACTTCTGCAGGAAGCTGGTAGCGAGGAAGATCATTTTCAGCGGATAATAAGCCAAATGATCCATTTATGGTAGATGAGAGAGGAAGTTTTTCAGAATATCTTCAGGCTGCAAGAGAAAATTAAGAAGATTTATGACCAAAAGGCAAAGGTGGACAAATTTCAGATTGAAGATATAGTGCTCAAGTGGGATGCTAGAAATGATGAGAAAGGCAAGCACAGCAAGTTCGAAAACCTGTGGAAGGGACCATATAGAATTGTTGCATATAGAGGTAAACATGCTTTTCTACTCAAAGAAATGAACAGGAAAGACTATCCAAGAGGGCCGGTAAATGGTCGACTTCTAAACTGGTACTATCTCTGAGAAGTTTTCTGTTGTCACATTTTGTCATTGTACATACCAGTTTATTTCTTTCATTGCAAAGTTTGAATTGTCATCATTCATTCAGTTTGGGGCCCGAAGTGAAGGCTATAAAGTTAGTGTTGAGTCAAGGTATTTTTTTTAGTGTTCTGAAGTTATTGACTCCATATTGCCCAATGGATCAAGGCACTTATCTACTTTTTCCATATATTTGTGGTTCTTGGCACCTCCTAGGAGCTACCATCCCCATTGGAGCCAATTTTAGTGTTGGTATCTTCATCCCTCCATCAGTGATCAAATTCCTCTTTTTGTATGCATGTTAGGTGTCCCATCCGATCAGCTACATTACATTAGGTCATGGATCAACTGATGATAGTGGTTTCATGTCAATTTCCCTCATGACGTTCACCTGCTGACCTATTCACATATGTTTTTTAATCATTTACTGTCATCCAGTGTCAGTGCATTTATAAAAACTAATTTTAGGGTTTTAGTCTCACTAGGTCTATGGTTTGTCATCATAGTCATCCAAAACTGAATAAAAGGTCAGCAGGCACATGAGGAGGATAAATAAACTCATAAAATCATAAATTTTACTTCTGTTAGGCTTGACAAATTTTTTGGACCTCAAAACTATGTTTTGAGGTGAAAATAGGGTTTTTTCCATTTCATGTAATTTCAATGTTTCTATATGTAATATGTATTCAAAGTTATTCTTGGTGACCTGGTGACAAGAACCACTCCTACCATGCAAGAAATCAATATAAAAGCCCACCTGCAAAAAGGAAAAAGTCAGAAATAAAGTGAAACAAGGCATTTGTGAAAACGCTAGCACAACATTAGAAAAGTGGGTTTGGTTAATGAAAAAAATTAAAAGCAAGGGGACATAAAAGTCATCTATGTGTTTGAAGTCCTCATTGTTGCAAGTGAATGAGCTAAAGGCAAAAAATCATGTTTTTGGAAGAAAGAGGCAAAAACCAACTCAAAAGCTCGAAATTTTATCGGTGTTACACACCTGGGATTTGGCGCTGGACACTTGGTGCAAGTTTTCCATTGACAGTTGTTTTGGCACTGTGCATACAAAGTGCGTTGCACAACTGAGAGGTGGCACTGCACACTTGTCCGTTGAGCATCAAAATGATTTCCATTACCTTCCTTTGCTTCAAACTCCTCAGTTGACCTCTCAACAAGTAAGTGAAACTTCTCATCTTATCTAGCAAGGGGTTTTTCATCAGTTGTGGTGATTTTTGTGTCTAAAAAGCTAGACCCTAGCTATCCTCCAAGTTATCTCATAAAATTTGCAAAGGGTATTGTTTTCGGTTGTTTCTATTCCCTTAGGTTATTTAACTACATCCTATTCACTTAAACTATTTTCCCTAAATCCCTTTCCCTTTACCAAAATCATTAACACTCACTTCCAAAACCCCACTCCCATTTACAAAAACCTAAACCTATACTCTATTCCCAAAACCTAACTACCACTTCCTATCCCTTCACTACATTCATTTCATTATCAAAACCTTCATCTACATTCATAATACCAATCATTTCCCTCATTTTCCAAAAGAAACCAGCAGTCACTTCCTATATACATTATTCACCCTCATATTTTAAAATCTCTTCATACTCATCAATTTTTACTCCAGATTCATAAGCATGGAGACAAATTCAAACTATGAGAGGGAAGAGGAAACTTTTAGTGATTCTTCCCAAGAAGCTCATGTACCATGAAAACCACATAAAGGAGGGAAAATCATCCGGGAGGAGCCCACCACTCTCACAGAATTACTTGCTTTCCCTCTTGCTGTAACTTTCTTTAAACATCAGTCTTGTTATTAGTGTTGTGAAATGGTAGAGAGGGTGAAATATCATCCTAAGCTGGCTAGGTTATTCGTTCTTCATCTTCACAATGGCCTGGTGAACCTTGCTGGTGTCTCTTTTGCCTTGATACTTGAAACCATTGTAGCAGCAACAGGCATCCCTAATGTAGGTGAACAGTGGAATAAGGGGCAACATGTGGGTAGAGAGCATTATGAGCCTTACATTAAGGCTGGTTATCACAGGAAAATCAACAGGGTTTTTCCTTTCAAATACTTGCAGAACATTTATGCTCCTCTCATGAAACTCATCATCAAGTATTTTTCCTGTGAAGGGAGGTTTTCTCACCCATATACATACCATATCAGATTGTTGATTCATTTCACAAGAGTGAGGATGATGAACATCCCATACTTTATATGCAGAAACATTGAGAAGATGGCTCTATATGTGCAAAGGAAACCTTTTCCTCTGTAGTTCAACAACATATACCACTTCTCACTGATTAAAATTGTTGTCTTGCATTAGCTAAGCTTGCTAAACATACCATGGGATACCTTCATTGCACATGAGATTTTCAAAGGCCCTCAGGTGATTCCATTAGTGCTTTAAGAGGAAGGAGGGCCTTCAAGATAGCCAGATGTTCATGGACTGAAACTACAGGTGTGCCATTGTTTGTCACCTATGAGAGAGGCACCAGGAGGATTTTTTCTACTGCCAGGTGAGTACTATCTTCACCGAGGGTGAAAGGGGCTTTGCCTTCTTCTTCTGCTGAATAGGTATAGGTAGAGACAAAGGAAAGCAACAGGTGCTTGAAGAAGGCCCCACTGAAGGGCAAGATAGGGATTTTGTTTTGGTTGAGGATGATGGCACTGATTTGGGCTCTCAATGCTGAAGACTCAAGGATATGATCATCAAAGAGAAGGAGGCTGAAATCCAAGCCTTATTACTTGACCTTGAGAGGGCCAAATTGATCATCAACTATCTTGAGCAAGAGAACAAGAAAATGGAAGACAAACAAGCTATTATGGAGCTGCAAACAATTGGAGAAAATAGGCAAATGGAAAAGAGAAGAAAAATCGAAATGACATCCCTTGAGCAAGAAATTGAGGTTGACTGGGAATCATGGTTAGAGAGGGAAAACATACACCTGGAGAAATTTCTTGAGAAAGCCAACGAAGAGAAGAAAATGTTGTGCAATATGGCTTATCACTACCTAACCTGGAACAAAATTTGCAAAACAAAGGTGAAGAGGTTAAAGGTTAAGCTAAAAATAGTTTTGAGAAGCAAAAAAGAGAAAGATAAGCTCAATATCTTGGCTGAAGCATCATTGGCCTAGGAAAGCACCTAAAAAGGATCACGCATGCCAAATTTCAAGAAATTTGGAGCATTGTTTGTCATTTTTGAAAATTTTGAAGTAAAAACAGGTTTTTCAACAAGTGCGGTGGCACTGTGCTTTTGTTGGGGGAATACATTTGTAAAAAGGCTTGCATTTTTGGAATCAACATGAAAAGATATGCATGCTCAGAAGTGACTAAGAATTTTGGACAAGTTCTGGGTTTGAAAAAGGGCAAAAACGCCCAAAAAGTGCCCTCTCTGCCACTTTTTTGCTACGGGGAAGTAGTCTTTGGGAGATTCCATTTTCGGAGCGGCAAATGTACTCTAAGTCCAAAAATTCAAATTATTCCAGAAAGTAAACTCACTGGGCTTTCCAATGAGCTATTCTACACTTGATTTGGACTTTGGGAAGCCTTCCAAAAGTGGCCTAGAAAAAGTGTTGCACATAGGATTAGTGGCGCTGCGCATAGGAGGAATTTTGCCAGTTTTGCATGTTTGTCCATAATTTCACCCAGTTTGACTATCAGTTGACTTTTTATTTTCTCCTTGGTAAATTTGTAATGTTAAATCATGTAATATGATCTAAATTTGATGAAAAATGACTTGTGGGGGTAGATACATTAGTTAGAGGTAGTTTGAGGTTGAGTGAATCAGTTTCCGTAATTTTAGAGGCAAACTGTTCCACTGCCTATTTTGTAGTTCCTAGTTTAGATGTTGTTGAAACAGCTCCTTGACTCATGGATTCGACCGCTGATGGCTAGTATTGGTGGTTTGATAACTATATCATGTACTTTCTTAGTCATTTGTAAAGGTTGGATTCTTGTGGATGCATTGAGCACTATTGTAGATCACTTCTGCGGTTTGGCAAGGAAATGAACCGGGGTTTTGTAGCATTTTGAGTGATACTTGTGGTAATGTGTCTTGGCATTGTTTCTTCCTTTGTTATTAAGTGTTTTTCTTATGTGTATATGTGCCAGCATCTATTTATTTCTACATAACTAAATGAATCAAGAGAATTAGATGGAATCCATTGATGTTCATTGCTCTACCTTGAGGATATATTTAGTTTTTAATGTTTTTTGTTGTTTGAAAAGGACTCATGAATTTTGCATGCCCTCTTGTTATTGGGAAAAATAGTGTCCATTCAAAGTTGCTAGTCCCACTAAGAAGGGTAGCTATCTTAGAAACAAACAAACTAAAGTCACCTGTGTTTTCCTTTATGAGAGATAGATGAGAGAGAAGCAGAGAGTACCAACCTCAGTCTTTCGCTTGGCTCCTTGTTTGTTTCCTCCCTCCTTTGACAGAGCTTTGCCACTCCTTCCTTACTTGTCCTGCTTCAAAGAACACCTGTAGAGTCAAAGCAACATAATACCATCAAAGCATAGAGATCTATAACCATAATCAATATAGGATCAAATGTATATTAACCATACAAATGCATATATCAATACAAGATTCAGAGATATACAAGAATATGGAGGAAAACTCAAATAACTTTATTGATAGAAGTAGTAGAAGAGAGGATTACAACCCAATGGTCTGACCCAGTGCCATCCTCCTAGCATCAAAGCCCTCTTCACCTCATGAAAATCTTAGATCATCCAACAATACAATGTTACATAGAGAAACCAACAACACTTCCTTACAAAATACAAAATTCCAGCCTTTGGATCTCTAGGATGAGGGATCCATATATAGATGTTTGCAGGTGGGTGAGTCAGCTTTTGGGATTTTGATTAGTGCCATCTATCTGATAGTTCTTGGTTCCACTTGGAGATTTCATGATCTCTTACTCATCCCTGGGCGAATTCAGAGAGGCAAGTGTCAAATGGGTAGTTTCTAGAAGATTCTCTGGGTTTCCACCTAGCCAACTGCCTCTGCCATTTGTCTGCTCTCGTTCATCACACCCTACAGAATGGATTTTCAGTATGCATTGCACTTTTTGCATGTGGCAGGTGAGATGCATCGCACCCTTAGCACTGAGTAGTCTGTATGGTCTTCTTTTGACTAGTTTTGAGTAGCTTTTCAGGGAGAACTTCTGGGAGATGATGTAATCAGCTGACCTTGCTCCTTTAGGGTATGAAACAACATGTTTAGGGGCTTGTAAGCCCTTGGTTTATGGACATATTCGATTGGGGTTGTAGTGCCCAAATATGTCTATAACACCTCTCTAACTCCTCACCAGTCTTTAGACTCACCATCACATCCAATTCAAAGTGCTAAAACACTTGCCTACCTCACCCCATAGAAACCTCTGCAAATCTGAGTTGATTTCCCAGACCCAAAGCTACCTTCCACATTTGATCTAGCAACCAACCATTAAAATCAATCAAAATCCTCTGAGAAAATATACCTAGCCTAAAATAAACATTAATTTTTAGTCATCTGAAGCCCTACTTGCCATAATTTAATCGAGATTGACAAGGAGAGAGCCCTCTCCCAACCTGGTAGGGCTAGCTACCAGGTTAAGCATGGTTTGATGTTACCCTAGACCTTCCTTCCTACAGCCTGAGGTACATTAGGCCCTAACAGGGTCAATTCCAATGGCAACATTTCCATAGTCTACCAATGAAGGATTCCCCTCGGATGGGAATCCTGGTCCTTTTCATTCTTTTAGAAGCACTGGTGCTCCTTATATGGTGACGTTGTCCCTTTTAGATTAAACATTTGTCTACATGTCTGGTTGTTTTCGATCTCACTGGTCCCTAGCACCCTGACTCCTGTCCAAACGTCTCCTTCATTCGAATTACGTCACGATGATTCTAAGGTTGACTCCTCACCTTATTCCCCCATTTATTCACCCTCCTCTTCTACTTCTCCTGGTGAAAGTTTCAAATCTAGTAACTAGGAGGCTAAGAAGAAGAAGAAGAAGAAGAAGAAGAAATCAGATAAGTGAGAGGCCAACCATGTAGCTGTTGCTCTAAATTCACTTCCTGTCGAAAAAACTTCTGATCCTCCATGAAAGGCCAGATTCCCTTGCAAATTGTGTAACGGTGACCATGTCCTTCGAGACTATCCTGGCATTTCTAGAGTCTTATAGGTATGGTCTCAAGACCTGAATTGACCATCCCCATCAACCTCTGGAGATCATGTCGATGCTACACCTTAAACTAATTATGGTAATAATAAAGGAAATATTAGATTTCCCTATAGGTCATGTGAAGGGAAGCATCTTCTTCACCTTTGTCCTCTTATGGATAAAGCTTCCAAATTTTTGGGAAACCTTATAGGCCCTCAACCCCAACTTCCTATTGGTTATCAAAGGCTTTCTTCTAGCCCTCTCCTAGTTGGTAAAGAGATTGACTTGGATTCATCTCTTACCCATCTTTCTCTTCCTAGGCATGAATCTCTTGTGTCTTTTTCCGACCAACCTTTGGTTGAAAAGAGTGTCGACTTGGCTCCACCTTCAATTTTTCACTTTGTTCCCGAAGAGAGTGATGATCATACTGCTCATGTTCTTCTCATCTCCTTAGATTATCATGCATCGAAGAGTGACCCTCCCATCCCAATTGTTCAGGAGATTCCTTCGCCTTTTCTATAGGGCATGGGGGCAATCATATGATACCCCCACCAAGTAGTTCTATTGTTTCTTTTCATTGGAGTCAATTGACTACTTTCCACCTTCCATCTTATGTGCCTTTCCAGATCACAGTACAAGCCTATAATATGGTAGTACATGGCACTGTATTAGATGAAGACACATATGTTAGTATCATGTCTTCTACTACTTGGGAAGCTTTGGTTTCTCCACAAATTGTGCCTATCACCCAAAATTTGTTGGCTTTCAACGTAGGAACCAGTCAGCCTTTAGGGATCCTTCTGAAGTTCCCTATTACTTTGGGAGGAAAGACAATCTATATAGATGTGATGGTGGTCCAATGTCCTTTAGATTTCAATATTCTCCTCGGGTGCGACTATGTTTATGTCATGGGAGCTCTTGTTTCTTCACTTTTTCTGTGTGGTTTTTTCCGCACAAAGGGATAATTATAACTATTGATCAACTATCGTTCATCAGTCACCAAGCGTCTCCTTCGCAACCATCATCCCCTATCGGCTCTTCTTTACAAGCAGTACCTTCCATGCCACATGTCAATTATGTGGCTACATGTTCCATTTCTGGATCTGTTGATGATCACACAGATGGTATTGTACATTATGTATCGGGGGCATTTGAACCTAATCTGTCTCTGGTACCAAATGACATGTATTCCTCCTAGAGTGTGGTTCTTCAATCTAATAATGACCTCTTTGGAGCCATGTTCTCATATGGTTCATGAACATATGTCTGAGGATAGTTCTTGGTCTTGTTTCAACCTCGTTAAAAAATGAAACAAGGAGTCATGAGGATAGTTCCTGGTCTTGTGTCAGCCTCGTTAAAAAATGAAACAAGGAGTCATGAGGATAGTTCCTAGTCTTATGTGAACCTCCTTAAAAAATGAAACAAGGAGTCATGAGGATAGTTCCTAGTCTTGTGTCAAGGATAGTTCCTAGTCTTTGTTTCGTTAAAAAATGAAACAAAGGATGTGATAATAGTTCTTTGTCTTGTGTCAATCTTGTTAAAAAATGAAACAAGGGTCTCGAGGATCGTTCTTTTACTATGCAACCTCATTAAAAAATGAAGCAACTCCCTTTTCCAAATTGATCCTTTGATTAAGATCTCTTAAAATCCCAGACAAGTCTTTCCTAGATCACGAAAATGAACCTTCATTGCATCCACCTAGTTGAATGAATTGAAGCTTGGGGGGCATGTATCTCAGATTGAGTCATTATGCTGGGGACATACAAAATTATAGCAAGAATAGTTTTTCATTTCAATCTTGTGTAAACATGAAACCAAATCCAAGAAAAGTTCTCCATGGTTCAAGCTTCTGTAAAAATGAACCCATGCCCGATTTAGATCTCGTGATTGTCGTTTTAATCGGCTAATTTCTACTAGATTAACCTTGGTTGTTTCATTCCATCACCACCATCTCTTTGGCTGATCATATGCCTCCACTTGGTTTTTTTCCATTTCTTGATGAACCAAAACGATGAGTGGAAGTGTGGGAACCTGGATATAGTGGAGGAGACTAGTAACGTCAAGGCACCGATTGTAATCTCTTTCTGATTTATATTAATGCAACTATCGATTGATTTCGTACATGAAGTGTCATTTTACATATTTATGGCTTAATGTTCCTTGACCTATTAAGTAGGTTGAATACAATATTGTATGCTATCATGTTTGTTGTTTTTGTTGTTTTCTTGTTTTAGGGATTCGAAGGAAGGAAACGGAAGATAGTTGGAGTGAGGAAGCAGGATCATCAACAAGCAGAATAGCATTATAAGAGGAAGGTCCTTTTAATTGATTCTATCTTAAGGATATTTTCCATAGATTGTTTATTTGTTGCTAGACCTACTATCTTAGGCTGGAGGAATTGTTTTTGTCCACACTGAGAATTTACCTTTACCACAGACTCGCATTATGATTTTTTTTTCTTCTACTGTGATGGGGAGATCATTAACTTGTTCTAAAGAAAAAAACAATTTATAAATAAAATTATTTTCAAAGATAACTTGCAATTCATCTTTATAAAACAATTTTCCATCATAAAAATGGATTACAAACAACCTACCCTTGATTGGTAAAGCACCTACCCAGAGTTAATTTCCATCTCACAGTAGAGAATAGATTATGGCATGTTTCCATCAATAGTGAAAACAAAGCTAATGATACAATAATAAACTTCACACATAGACTTTGGATTCCATCAGCTACACACAATCCACACTAACCATGCCAATGAACCATAATAAGCTCAACACTCGTCTCAACTCACAACAACCATATGTAACTTTACACAAGTTAGCGTAGGGTTTTCTGCACCAACTTCACTTGCACATTACATAAATTTTTGATTGATGTCTCTTCATAAAGTACATGATCAAAAAATGATCCATGCTCCAATAATAGTCAAACAACACTCTTCCAACTCAGTTCTGGCCTCTTGACATGCTCATACAGGTCAAAAACAAAATCAATATCTACAAAATGCGGAATTTTCACAAGTTGTAGTTGCAACTTGACCTACACACATTCCAATAGAAACACCAACTACTCGACCACACATTTTATATTCAAAGCCCTACAACCTTCTATGAATGAAAAAAAAGACACAAGTCTGTCAGCCTCTGGTGATAGTAGAAATTGACACTAACTGCAAACAGAAGGAGCCACAATATTATCCTACACACCGACAGATGAAATCACAATATTGTCAACCACAAGATATATGTACCAGAAGATGGAGAGGTAACCAAGATTATTTCATAGAAAATCACATAGCAAGTAAGTCACCAGAATGATGCTTCCTTAGTCACTAGGTCTATCCAAGAAATGAATTTCTCCTCTTCCCATGGATCATCTTCCTTAGGCACACTTAGCAGCCACTGAGTAGACACAAACTTCTTGTTGTAGCAAACGACTCCCTCTACTAGTTCATAATTTAACACCGAAAGATCAACAACACTTGCACACAACATTCAACACATATGCACAATGCTCTAATGTTCCAACAATGCACAACTTAAAAGGGCCACACAATTAAAACCATACCACACACACACTCATACCAAGTGAAAAATTAAAGATGGAAAAACTATGAAGGAAATGGTCAGCTCTTAGGTGAGGCTAGCTCAACCTGAGAGTGCCTACTCACATGACACGTCTATTCATCAACAAGAAAGCTCATAGATATATAGGATTACATGTCTATTGGGGAGTTTGAACAAATCCCCAATAAATAGGATTTGGATCCCAAATAAGATAGCACAATCTCAATGTTCTACAACCGCAGTAAATAATAATGAATTAATCTATAAATAACTAGATTTATCCATTATTTCCATGTGCATACTTTCCCTAACTTTTTCACTTGTGTTTCTCTAACATTTATGATTGATAACTCAAGAGTGAAGAAATATATTTTATTCACAATGGCATGGTAATTCTATAATAAATTCCCAACTAGAAAATTATATGTATTTTCATACATTCCCCATATTTTTTCAAGGGGGGCCTTTATAAAACCTTTGATGTATACGAATTAGGCATCAATGACACATGATAGAAGAAAATAACTATAGATTTAACCAAATGTTGAAAATGGGTTTCATACCATGTTTAATTTTTCCTTTATTATTAAAATATTTATGAGAATTAGAGGGCATTACACTCAATGTTCATAAAATAAAATAAAAATGTTATAGAATTATTTAATTAAATTTCTTCCTAATTTAAATCCCTTTTAACCCGAAGTTGGCCAAAAATTGTAAAATAATGTTAAAAATGATTGACACAAGATTCTACTTGGCTAAGTAATTTTCAAACTTTACATCCTATGCTTGCGCATTTGAATAAATTGACCCACCAAAGACATAAATAATTGATCACCCCTATCAAAATATGGATAACATGCAGATATCATTGAATAAGAGTCACGACAGTGGAAAAAGACCCTATCGAGAAAGGAAATTTCATATATAATAAACATGGAATGAGAGCCATAATTGTTATTTTGCATTTCAAAAATCATTGGGTGAAATGGTCTCACTTGCTTCTCATCCCAGAGTCCTCCAAAATTTATACATGATATTTAATATATGTAGGTATCCTTAAACCAGAGAAGAGATATGATGCAAAATACTTAGGGGGATTATAGATCATACCTTGATATTAGGGTCTCTATGTTGATGTTTTCTTTAGTTGATGAAACACACCATTTCCACATTTCACTCTATTCCTTGATTTGAATTTTTTAAACTTGGAAAGGAAAGACATTTTTTAGCTAGATCAAGTTGCTCAAAAATTGCACATACATTTATAATGTTGAGTAGGAAGTCATTCTTAATACACATTTCAATCCATATCGAACAAAATATATTTATTTCCCTTTTTTTCATGTTTCTTATTGATCTACACAATATCCATTTGTATAGCTAGCTAGTGTAAGATAACCATTTTCATGTCCTAACGGTCTTCCTATTTCATTTTGGCAAGTAGAGAAGAATGAGAATATGAGCTCACCATACCCTTACCATTTATACCTTTTTCCTGTTTACCTATAATTATTCTTGAATATTATCTCGATGTTTTTACAGTCCAATTGAAAAATATCTCCGTTTGCAATGAGATTTAATTTGTATATGAGTTCCTCTCTTTCTTTAAGCAAGACAACTTTCAATGAATCTTCATCTAGAGTGTAGTTGTGAGCTCTGTTGTAGCTTAGCTGAAATCTCTCCTATAAAGATTCCATGGGTTCATTATCCTCTTATGTTATTCATAAGATATCATCTATTATACCTATCACCCTACAATAATTTTGATACTTGTTTTTGGAAGCTTGATTCATTTTGTCCCAGTTAGTGGTGGTACTTCCTTCTAAATTCACGATCCATCTCAAGGATGTATTCTTCAATGTTGAAGGAAAGATATTGATCTTTCACTCATGAATGTATAGTTTTAGGTCCTACATGAAACAACAATGTCAAATAAGAAAGTGTTCAGGTCTTATGTAGTTATGCAATAAAAGTGAGGAAGTGCAGATAGGTTTATGTTTTTCATTTCCATATCTCCATTAGTTTCCGAAAAATGGAATTAAATTAAGACCTCACTTTAATCTCCATCATTATCCATTTTATAGTGAGATGGGTATCCCTCCTGTTTTCATAGATTCTTAGTCTCTTTCCTTCATTTTGAAGAAGTACTCAAAAATATCTAACCTCCATTGGGAGGGGGATTCATAAACAATTCACTATTGTTGTTTGTTAGGTCCCTATAATACTAGTGTATTACTCTTATTGTTATTGTTAGTGTATCCCCCTATTTTTATTATTGTGCCCATGTATCCCCCATGTCATTACTCTTGCACCCCATAG
This sequence comes from Pinus taeda, assembly GCA_000404065.3. Taxonomy (NCBI): domain Eukaryota; kingdom Viridiplantae; phylum Streptophyta; class Pinopsida; order Pinales; family Pinaceae; genus Pinus; species Pinus taeda. The sequence goes on along the minus strand of APFE030361068.1, from coordinate 37,371 downwards.
AAACCCACTATTGTGATTGTTGTACCCTTAGTTTATTATTGTTATGTAGGATCTGATTATATTGTGACCCCTTAGACTCCCATATTTACCAAGGAGGTTTGATGATTTGTATCATATAATAATTATTGATTTATGTAATGTAAATAAGTCTTACTCCTCAAAGAGGCTAATTACTAAGTCGTTGATCTATCTTTTCTTCTATTTTATGAGTTGGTTGCATAATATTTGGTATCAAAACTTTGGATTGTATGGTTTCACTTCATCAAATTCATCATCTAGGAATTTTCGCTATAATGTTTTTTCTACGAGGCTTCAAAATATGAAGTTATAAACACATGAAGATAAAATATTTGTAAACTTTGAGTATGAATTTCATATCTTGGTTCGCCATATTTTCAGATATATGAGCCGAGGAAGTTAGGGGTTTTGTAGGCTCCGGAATTCCATCTCAAACAAATGACCTAGGGAAACATGTCATAACATTCTCTTCAAGCATCAGATTTGAATTTATTAAAAAGTGGCTGAAAGTGCATGGATTGTAGGTTTTCATGTATAATGTTAAGGTATGAAGGGTAAAACAGTGACACGTGGCACTCATTACAAGTTATCTCTACTCAAGTAGATATAATTTGTTCATCGTGGGATTTTGGGCATAACGGTTTCTTGAAGTATCTAATATTAGTCTAACTTGTGGGGTTGGAAAGAACACTCATAGGGCTACTACATGATGCAATTTCATACCTTGGAGATCCGAAATTACAGAGATAAAATAGTTTTGATATCGAAATCCTAGAATGGAAGAAAAGTGCATGTATTTTTTTAAATTTTGCATAACTTTTGTTTGAGAAATCAATTTTAGGTCATTCAAAGGGCATAGCTTAGCATAGATATCATGGTTTAATTCAAAAATTCCTCAAAACAAAAAAAAAAATTGACACACCTAGTAAGAAACCAGAAAATTCTTCTATGACACATGAACAAGAGGAAGAAATGCAACATGATATATCAAAATTACTAGATCAAGTGCAAAAAATTTCACACTCACAAAGAGTAACACAAAATGAGTTGGAAGTGATCATGAATGTTAACATGGATGGGTTAGAATATAAAATAAAAAGGGACATGGAAGGATTGAAGGATGGTTTTAAAGTAGAAATGTAACATTTAAATGAAGGCTTGACAAAGTTGCTACAAGAATTGCTTCCTAATGGAAACAAGGTATTTCATAAAAATCATGATGAGAATAAAAATAATGTTAATAATTATTTTATAGACTATAACTTTGGGTTGAATACCAACCACATTCTAGAGATTGATATGAGGAAGTTATATGACAACAATCTAGTAACATGGATACTACAGATGGAGCAATATTTTGATCTACACGATGTGCAACCGTTACAAAAGGTACATATTGCATATTTATATTTACAACCCAATCATTTTGTATGGCAATGATGGATTTGTTCTCATAAACCACTTTCTAATTGGTAATTATTATGGAGGAAATGATAACACATTATGAGGAAACAAAGAGCAACACCTTCCTTATCCAATTCATAAATCTCAAACAAAAGGGTTCAATGGCGGAGCACTTTGAGGATTTCCAAAAAATTAATATCAGGTAACTGATATTCCAGGGGAGCATAGGATTAATTTCTTCATAGATACTTTAAAGGATACCATCCAACATGAGGTTCTCCTTTGGAAATTTGATTCGTTGGAGAAGGAATTTAGGGTGGCAAGAAAAGTGGAAAGAAAAATTATGGTAACAAGGAAGTCTACCACTCACAACTATAAATATGGAAGTTTTACTACTTCCAGCCTTCCAAAACCTACAAGGTTGACACAACAAAAATTGGAGGAAAAAAGAATAAAATGGATTTGTTACAGAAAAGGAACAATAAACATCAAAAGAGGAAAATTATACACAAGGAAGCAACCTCAAAGAAACAAGAAATGAATCTGACCATATCTTGTATTGCATTGGAAGAAATTACCAGTCATCAAACTCTCAATACAGAAGTATATATCAAGTAAAAAAGGTAATAGTGTTGATTGATTCGGCTACTACCCATAATTTTATTCATTTTAAGATAGCCAAGGAATTGAATTTCTTCCTATATTCACCACAAGAGTGTCAAGTGATGGTTGCAAATGGAGGAAATATAAATTTACCTTGAGAGTGTCATTATATCAAGTTTACCAGAGGGAAATATGTATTAAATAGTCCAATGTTTTCCATACTAATGGGTTATGTTGATGTTGTTCTAGGAGTCCAATGGTTACAATCTTTGGGGATGATAGATTATAATTTGCAAGAACTTTTCTTGAAATTTGTGTTAAAAGGATATCTTAATTGCTTTGTATCTGATTAAAAAACACAATGGGCCAAGTGGTTACCTCTAGCCAAATGGTGGTATAATACTTCCTTCCACACCGCAACAAAAACGACCCCATTTATGGCACTTTATGGATATCATCCACCATAAATCACATCATCTTTAAGAGAAAATTATAAGGTTCAAGAAGTGGAAGATCACATCGAGCATCAAAAATAAGTTCTCCAACTCTTAAAGGATAACCTCACTCTAGCATAGAATCAAATGAAAGAACAGGCATATCAACATCACAGTGAAAGAAATTTTGTTGTAGGAAACTCAGTATTTTTACAGCTACAACCATACAAACAAATGTCCCTCAAGTAAGCTAAGAAGGATAATAAATTATCACCCAAGTACTATGGTCCTTACAAGGTGTTTCAAAATATTGGTACTATGGAATACAAATTGGAGCTACCTACATATTCCCCAGTACACCCAATTTTCCATGTTTCATGCTTAAAGAAGCTTATCAGTGACAAGCTCCCAATTCAAACAACGTTTACAAAACTTGTTGAAGAAGGGAAAATCATATTTGACCTTGAAGTAGTCATCCAAACAAGAGCTTGACAACTACAAAATCAATTCATTTTCGAGTATATTGTTAAGTGGAAGAACTTACCCTCTAAATATTCCACATGGGATGGTGAAACTTTTATACAAAAGGAATTTGAAACTACTCAATTGTTGAGGAAAATAGTTTTTTGAAGGAGAGGGGAATGTTAGGTCCCTATAATACTAGTGTATATTGCTTATTTTTAGTATTAGTATAGCCCCCTATTATTATTGTTATGCCCATGTATCCCCCCATGTTGTTATTGATGTGCCCCATAAAAGGCCATTATTGTTATTCTTGTACCATTATATTATTATTGTTATGTAGGATCTGATTATATTATGATCCATTAGACTCCTACATATACTAGGGATGTCTTATAATTTGTATCATCCAAGAATTGTTCATTTTTGTAATGTAAATTAGGTTTCCCCCTCGAAGAGGCTAATTTCTAAGTTAGTGATCTATATTTTCTTCTATTTTTTGAACTGGTTGCATAACATTGTTGGTTGTCTAGTCTTGGTTCCATAGTGGGGATTTTGGGAAAAAAATCTTCCTAATTCATCCCTTACCCATTTTTCCT
>APFE030361065.1:0-14101 GCA_000404065.3 Pinus taeda | reverse complement strand
AATCTCCCAATATACTCATGTTCATTCCATAAGTTCGATCACGGTCACCCCTGCTCACTTGTTATTCTTCCTGTGATCCGAGCATTCCCTCTATTTTCAACTGCAGTCAATACGCTTTGCTTGATGTTGTGACTACAGCCACTGCAGCCGTTCTAAACCCCGATTACATCTACTTTAGTTTCCCCTAAAAACTCTATCACAGAGCTACTCTTCCTTAACTCATACGTAGATAAAAACCCGCAGTAAATTTAAGGCCGAGAGAATGGGAAAACTGCTGAGAGCCGAGCCAGAAGGAGCAAAGTACTTGGAAGGATATCCCCAAGTCAAAGAGTTATTAGAAAAAGCCAAATGGCTCAGGTTTATTCAAAAATTCAAAGTGTATAATAAGGAAGTAACTAAGACCTTTCCAAGGTCCTTTAACGGACAGACAGCAGAGGTGGGAAACTTAAAGTTTGCGGTGACAGAGGCCACAATTGTAGCAGCTACAGGCCTGCCTCTAGACGAAGAAAGTTGGTTCAAGAATAGGAGTGTAGATGACCAAGTCTGGAGAACGATGTTGCGCAATCAAGGTATGGACACCACAGTTTTCACCCGAGGTATCCCTGTCAATGTATTGAAAGAAGAATGGTCGGGTTTGTTGTTAGTAATACAAAAATTTATTACATGTGAGGGTCATTTTGGCTCCATGTACATGTACCATGTGAGGTTAATGATGAATTTTATGGATGGACATGTTATCAATTTACCACATTTTCTGTTGGCAAGTCTAAAGAAAATGAGCATCACGGTTCAAAAGCATGTGGTAAATATTGAGCCCCATCTCTATCACCACGGGCTCATAAAAATTTTAATTGAAGAGTAGTTAAAGAAATCCAAGGATACTTGGGATCAATTTCTAACAAAGAACTACTTCCAAGAGCCAGTTGAAGCCTCTGGAAGTAGTCCATCAAAAATCCCAAGAAAAAGTAGGAGGAGGGATAAAAATGCTACAACTCAAGACTCCCCTCTTAAAGAAATTGAAGAGATTGCGCATAAAGAGGAAGAAGACCAGCCCAAGAACAAGAAACAAAAGAAGGAAAAGGGCAAAGTAGTCACTCAAGAAATCTCTCCATCACCTGAAAAATCATTGGAAGAGGACTACCAGCCTTTATCAAAAAGGCTAGAGGATCTCAAAGCTGCTGCCTTGGCTAAGAAACAGCAAAAAGGGAAACAAAGTGCAGAGAAGATAGTTGTGAGTTCATCCTCGAGAAGAAGCTCCCGGTTAAAAGGAAAATGGAAGAAAACAAAGGGAGAATAGTCACACGTCATTGACTTGAGTGAAGAAATACTTGAGAAAACACCAGAACAGCCAAGCCTTGACATAAGCCCTCCACGAGAGGAAAGTCCTTTTTGGCAAGAAGGAGCAGGCAGTCCTCCACCACAAAATTTTGAGTTCAAACAAAGAAAATCACCTGATGTGGATCCTAACCAGCAGGAGGTGTACAATTATTTGGAATCTCTAGAGCAATCAGCTGCAAGGCCTAGCACTTCCTTACCACTTGATGCCCAGGTTCAGTCACTAAAGCAAGAACTGTTTGAACTGGAAGTCCTAAATAGGCACATAATACAAGAAAATCGAACACTCAAAGATCAAGGTAAAGTGGACAAAATGGTCCATGACAATACCATGCTCCATTTAGGACTATGGCAGAAGAAGAATAGAAGGCTGAAAAAGAGATGCAAGAAGCTAAGCAGGGCTCCAATCAATCTCAAGTTTAAATGTCTGGTTAGAAAACCAAGGATGATGATGTCAATGGCATCAAGGAAAAAGAAAAGAGGACTAGATGTCCTTGCAGAGGCCTCAGAGCATGTAGATTAAAAGGAAAATCATACAGTTTTGGTTGCATGAGGACATGCAACACCTTCACAATGGGGGTATGTTGAGCCTCAACCTTGCACCTTCCTACACACCCTCTTAACCCTCATACTCCATTCACTTCACTCATCCAGTGGTTGAATCATTACATTATAGTTTAAAAAGGACTGTTTACATGGTTTTCTAACTATACTGATGTCTGCTGTTTGGTTTAGTCTTTTGTTCATGCAGCTACGAAAACTTGTCAATTTCCGTAGCCAGCACATGTTTCCGCAGCCCGCACAAGATTCTGCAGCCATTTTGTTAAAGGCTGTGCTCCAGGTGTCTTCTGAAGGAATGAGCCATATGGGCAAGCTCTAGATGGCATGTACATGGATCGTGTCCCTTTGAACCGGACAAAGCATCATTTTGAAGTCGTGGTCAACTTAAGTCAAAGACATGGCCAACCGAAGAGTCCAGTGGTGGCACGTTACTGTTAAAGGCACGTGATTGAAACGTGGCTTAGTTCCCAGCTCACGGAGGCTCCAGTGCATCTGAGGATCGTGTTTGAAGAACAAATCTAACAGCCCACCGCTCCAGGATTTAAAAAGCATAACGACAGTTAACTAGATCTCGGTTCATGAGATCTACATGTCCATGGCACGCAGTTAATAGTTTAAGTTGTTGATTAATTAGTTGTAGGACTTTTACATTATAAATAACGCGTTTCCAAACGCTGTAAAGAGACTTTTGCTGCATAGAATTTCTGAGTTATTATGTAATTTCCGCACGCTGTTGGATATACCACCCCACGGTTTTACATGTTGCTGATTTGAATACATGAGTAGACTGTTTTGAAGATAGTTTTGTGATCACTTGATTGGCTGAAGTGGCAGAGGGCCCTTGCATACTGAAGCCCTGTAAATTATTTCTTTAGTTTCTTTATGCTTTTATTTTGTCATTAGTTTTTACATAAGATGTTATGCTTTATGATTTCTGTTGTTTATATTTTTGTCTTTACAAACTGATCAGTGCTTTTTGTAGGTCCTTTTAGGCAGCTCGGGCAATCTTTTGTTTTCTTTAATAAATTTTGGCATATGTGATCATCTTATCCTGCTTGCTAACCTTCATTTTCTGCAATTTACATTCAACATTGTCCTTTTCCAATTGTTATTTGTTTATTTCTTTTTCTGCTAAATTAGGTGTCATACTACTTAATAATTTTATGATTTCTTTCTGTGGTCAATGACTATATAAACAGGAGATCAGAATATCACTAACAGTGGTGTGATTTAAGTGTCATATTACTTACTCATAGTTGTTTCCATAAAGTAGATTGAGCTGTATGGTAAAGAACTAAAGGAGTCTAAGTAGTGTGATTAATTTCTTTTTATATTTAGTCATCATATTGCTTGTTATGTTCATAATTACTTCCTCAAGGTAGATTGAGCTAAGAGATAAAGGATTTTAAGAATTCAAGTAATATGATTAGTTTCCTTATGCAATTTATTTTCTTTAACAGTTAAATATCATATTGCTTGTTATGCTCATGATTACTCCTCCAAGGTAGATTGAGCCAAGGGGCATAGGATCTAAAAAGCTCAAGTAGTGTGAGTTAGCTGCTTTACTTTAGTTTGAGTTGTTTTCTAAGTTTTTGCTTTCTTTTCATTCTCAGCAGCAAGGATACTGGGCCATTGCCATTAGTTCGCTTTTTGATTGGTTTCATTTCAATTATTGTAAAGCTTTCCTTTGAGCAATTTTCAAGCATAGAAATCATAACCATTCACACTCCACACACTTCACACTTCACTTTCATCACCACACATTAAGAAAAGAATAAAATCCAAAAACAAACTAAAAAGCTTAAAACGACAAAAATTTAAGAAAATTGTTATCTAAGTACATATAGTACACCTCACTTCGTTAGTCTACAAACCCCGGGTTGAAAATATAAATAGCAATTTAGATCACACTAAATTGACCAAACACCAGGTTTGGATTTAGTTAGTCAAACAAGTCCCTATACTACTGGCCCTTTCAACAGTATTCCATGGAGAGTAGACTGAGGTCTCACCTGAAGTAGTATAGGGGGATGTTGGAACTTGGTTTCCACACCCTTGAGATAGCTTCTTTTGCGCATACTCCATCACCTCGTGGGCATAGCATGTAGTACCCATTTCAAAGCCTCAAAATGTTGTTGTTCCGGCACCTCCCTTTCAAATCTGTTCAAGAAAGAATCTACCTCACTTAACCCATCATAAGTAGGCTGATCCCTCACTTCTATCAATATGCAGTGCATCGATCTTGTCATCATACTACAGTTTAGCCTGGTCAACTCATGCAACCGATTCTGCCATCGTTCTATTTCCTCATCAAAATCCGATGTACAGGAGCTTTCATGCTTTCATGAGACTCATCGATCCGTAGTGGGATTTATCTAGTCTTACTCTCACGCAGTTATCTTGTAGATGCAGTCCAAATCGTTGTCACTTTCATAGTGGTGCACCAGCTGTGTGTAGTGTTATCCTTATGTAGGGTCAAAAGGTACTGTTAGCCTCCTGCTACAGCAGGTTACTCATATTTCATGATTGACATTTTTACAGGCCAAATATGTCATACTTTGCATGTTGCAATGCTCCATATTTGCTAGCAGACACCAAAGAAGGAGGCCATGAAAGTGTGCTAGTCTAAATTCAACTGCTGCATTCCAATTTTGAAGAGTTATTCCATTTTTGTAGAATTTTCAGCTAAAGGGAGGTCCAAACAACTTAATCTTGGTCTCCCTAGGTTTCAATTTTCTGTTTTAGAATATAGAGAATGAATAATCTATCCAAACAGCTTAATCTTGACAGATTCTTAGATAGGTAGAGAAGCAAGGGTGCTCAAAAGCCTAATCTGAGCCCCTGGAAGAAATAAGCGTAGATATAGATAGGAGGACAGTGCGAAAGAAAAAGTTGAAAAGCTGGGTCTGCAAGTCTAAGTGCACCCAAACCAAAAGAAGAAAAGATGCTAGGTAAGTAGGTTGGGTAGGTAGTTTGGTGGTTGCAGAATCAATGATTGTGATTAGTTTTGTGTTTTCAAGTGTTATATCTATTCAAATCAAGTATTGCAAGGTAAGAATCCGTATGGAGGAGCTCAAGCGAGGCATAACTAACTTCCCCTTCTTCCTCTTCCCTAAATCAATTACTAACTTCCCCTAAAGAGGTCAAGATCTTCTTGATATTTCTTAGTTTCATCATTTTCCATATCATTTGCCTTGTTAAAGATCTGCTTTACTCAAGGAGGGTCCATACTTTCTCTACAAGGTTCTATCTACCCTTTAAAGCCTAAGATCTCTGAGACTTAGCGCTTTCTTGTCATTTTCATATTAACTCCTGACGTTATTATGTAAATCCCTATCTATTTCCCTTCCCACTACTAAATTATGGTAATAATTCCCCTATGTAAATATCCCCTCCCTCTGGTTGAAAAATAACCATAAATATCCCCTTGGGAATTACTAAGTTCACCTAGATCTTAGTAAGAACCCTCATCTCTGCATAAATTTCCCCTCCGAGTGCTTGGACTCCTTCCAAAACACAAAAAACCCCTTCCAAATGCATTAACCAACCCCCATGCATCACGTTTTTGGGATTAATAACCAAAGCGCTGAAACATATTAATTGTTAACCTAAAGTCCAAACCCACTCGCGGCCGCAAATATTAAACTTTATCATGCGCGCTGTTTCATTAAAACCTGTACATCTTCTCCTCCCGACCACCGTCGGATCAGCCCTCCCGGATCCGACGGTCCTCATGCATATTGAGTGCCCTTTTGTGATGGTTAGTTAGCACCCGATGTCCGACGGTTTTACCGACGTACACCGGAACAGCTGGCGGCATCCTATTGCATTGGGCCGCCCCTGACAAATACCACCTCCGTACCAAAAGCGGTCCAACGCCAACTGGAAATCGCCTTCCCCTTATGTGACGTGGGCACCATGTAATCTTTTCACATCACCCTGCCACATCGCTTCCACCTCACCCCTTCCTGCCTGCGTCGGCCTCCTGCCATCGTACTGCCACGTCATCACCCTGTCGCACTGCCACGTCACCTTGCTGATGTCATCATGCTGACGTCATTACTATACAAGAGGGTCCCACTGATGATGTCATGCTGACGTCATCCACCGTACTGCTGACATCATGCTGACGTCAGCAACTGAAAAATGCGCAAGTTCAAAAATCAAGCTTCGAAAGCGCGGAATGAGAAACAGGGGCAGTTTTCGATGCATGATTAGCACGCATTACTACGAGAAGAGGGCCAAAGTGGGGAATATTTAAAGAATATTTTTATTCCGCAGCCATTTTACGCTGAAAAATAGCCGAAAAGAGCCAATTATACAGATTTTATCAAAACAGAAGCAAAAGAAGGCCGATTTTGTAGTTTCGAGCTTATCAGCAGAGAGTGAGAGTGTTCCAGTTTAATTGCCAAAGAGTGTCAGAGGAAAGATGAATCCAAAATCCATGTCAAAGAGTATCAGTGTCGCGGCGAAGTGTATCAGTGAAGATATTCTCAGGGCTCGAGGCGAATGAAGCATTAAAAGAAAACCTTGAAAGTCAAGAAGAAGTTAAGGAGCCATTCAAAGCTCACCAGCACAAATGACTGTACAATTAAAACCCACAGAAGATCAGTGGACCAGAACTAAATGCACAGTTATTACAAGAGCATTGCACCAAGCCACAGAGGACACCACTTTAACTCACTTTTGATCCAGCTGCCTCTGGCGCAGCCCAAACAAGACTTACTTGCATTTAATTCCAGCATAAGTTAGGTTTTAGAAATATTTTTCTGCAGACCTGTTTAGGTCGGTTGTAATAAATACTTTTGGATATTTTACCTATATATACCACCCTAAAAAATGCAATGAGGGTTGGTCTTTTTTGGTTTGTTGTTTCGCTTGAGCAGAGACTCGCACTGTATATGTGATAATTTCTATAATCAAAGATTGCTTAAGAGCTCGGAGAATGAATTGTGTACTGTGTTTAATTGGCTGAAGAGTGACTATGGAAATCCTGTGCTTCCACATGAATCTATAAGTGTTCCTTAACTCTGTTTAGTTTTTCATGTTTGTTTCATCATCTATGTTTCACCATCCAAAATTACAGAAAAGAAGAATAGTTTAGGATTTGCTTGGCAGCACCCTATGCTCAATTTCTCTGATTTCTACATGTTTTCATCAGAAATAGTTATGAATATGCATACTTAAATGATCATGTTTACATTGTTTCTTTCACATATGAATGTTAGTTTAGGAATTTTTAACTGCTCCTAGACAACCATTCACTCACCTCCCTTCTCTATTAGCTGATGAAAGATTCTTAATTGCCTTTCATTTCTGAATTTCATCCCATCTTTTAAGCAATTGGTATTGTTTCATGTGTAGCTATACTGCTCTATAATCCTCTTGTCACCAAGAAAATGCAACAGCAAGCCTTGATCCATGACTCCATGCCCAAATGGTTTGAAACTTATCACCCTATGCATGCCTCTTTGCTTGAATGCGACTTCCTTCCATTCAAACTCCATCCAAACTCAAACAAAAACCAATGAACCCAATAGCTAGCCTAAAATCATCATCAGCAAAGCTAAATCATTAAGAGAAAGCCCTCTCTGATTGCAGGTGGGCTAGAACCTGCAATCCAAAGATTGGTTTGAGGTTACCTCGGCTGTATCCCTTCAGGAGCTTAGGGACAACCTGAGTGATAGGCTAATGGCGACCCCACAGGATAATTTAGTCAGTTAATCTCACAAAACCAGTCCGAAGCTCCGCAGAGGAAGAAACCGACCTTTAAAGGTCTCGGTGGACCTGTGTTCTTAGAAAAATTCCCAAAAAACGAGCTAGAAGCTGGCTCCCAAGAAGCATTCACGTTACACAATATCAAATCGAGATCCAAATCCCCTATCTACTTTTGAAAACCCCAATATAATTCCTAAGATCCTTCGAAAACAAGAGCAACAAGAAGACCCTACTAATTCTAGTCTGGAAACAGTTCAGCCAAGCTATGTTCCGACCCCTGTCAGAGTTCTATTTCGTTCAACCCCAACTTCCCCTTGTTCATTCTCCACTTCTCCAGGAACCTCTTCTTCACCTCCATCCTTTACTCATACTACCACTACTACTCCTATTATCTCAGTTGTTCCAGTTGTTCCTCTCATCCCTGTTGTTCCCCTTATCCCTGTGAACATGGCTAGCAGATATGCAGCTTTACACCTGCCTGCTAATCCCGGGGCTATGCCTCAGGATTATCAGACCAAAATAACCTATTTTGATGGCACAAGTGCCTGCACAGCCCTTCAGCACACAAAGAAAGTGAAGGACTACTTTGAGAGCTATGAGATTGACGATGATAGCTTGAGAATGAAAATTTTTGTTCAAAGTCTAACAAGCGATGTTAGGACTTGGTTTAGAGCACTCCCAGCCAATTCCATAGGAGACCCAGAAGCCTTATACCAGTCATTTATCAATATATGGGAGAAAAAGAAAGACTCCTCGCACATATTATCAGAATATGACACCATCAAAAGAGGCCCTCAGGAAACCGTGTTGGACTACTGTGCAAGGTTCAATAATATTTACAATGCAATACCACAGAACTTGAGACCCCCACCTGATCTGGCCCTGTACAAATTCCATGGTGGTTTTGATGTTGAAATGGCTTATCAGTTAAGGGAAAGAGCCCCTCAAAGCCTCATAGAAATGCAAAACGTCGCTCTTAGCGTGGAGGCAAATCTAATTGCCAAAAGAAACAGAGCCAGAACTGAGAGAAGAACCACCTTCAAGGAAGAACCCTCAGCCTTCAACCAGAAGCTAGATGCTATTATCAGTGGCATCCATAGGCTGGGAGACAGAGTAGAGAATGTTGAGAGGAAAACATCATGGGAAGGACAACATCCCAATGCCATAAGGAACCCAAATTTTAGAAAAACTCAAAACCCAAACGCTGGAAGGGCTAGTCCCGACCATGATATTAGGCCTCCTTTCCAAGAAAACTATGCGGAAGCGTCCACATCCAGTGAGCCAATAGAGGAGACTCACATGAACTTGATAGATTCAAAAAATGAGAACCAAATTTTTCTGACTCAAGAAGACCAGGACTACCAAGATGAGAGTCAATTTCAGACTAAATCTGGTGAGTCTTTTGATTTTAAACAAGGTTATGATACTCCTGTATATGAGGTGCACAAACGATATAAGCTGAGAACAAGGACCATTGATGTCCATACACCTGGCAGAACAAAAGAGAGCAAACAACCCAACAAAATGAAAGGCAAGGTGATCATAACAGAACCAGCTGATACGACTGTCCCAAACCCGCATCAAGTAACTGTAGAGGACATGACAAATGTGCAGCCTTCTATTGACCAGCCTCTGCCTCGTTCTTCCTCAAAAGAAGAAGTGAGCAGCATTAATAAAATTCTTCCCAAAGCAGACATACCACAAGCTGTCATTCATCATAATGCTAACATTCAAAAAGAAAACACAGAAAACACTCTTGACAAGGAAAAATTTGCTACTACTAACGCAAGGATTCCATTGGAGAAACAATTTAACTTAGAAGCAGAGATTGGCAAACTTAAAATACCCATCCCCCTCTCTGAACTTGCCAAGCATGATGTCTATAGGAAACAAATTCGAAGGTTACTTCAAATGCCACAGGTCAGGGATGATGTTAATGTTTTAGATGATACCCCTGAGCTACTGTTTGGTCCAGAAGTCAATGGGAAATGAAAATATGGATCTGTTCCACCCTTTTATGTCAGTCTGCACATACATGACAAAATATTGCGTAATGCTATGTTTGACTCAGGTGCCTCACATAACCTTATGCCCAAAGCTGTGATGGAGAAGCTAAACCTTAATGTCACAAGACCTTACAAAGATCTGTACTCCTTTGACTCAAGTCAAGTTAAATGTTTAGGCTTAATCAAAGACCTTTGTGTGTCCTTAGTCTAATTTCCCAACAAGACAATCCTAATGGACGTGGTAGTTGCTGACATTCCCACAAAGTATGGTATGCTCCTATCAAGATCATGGGGAGAAAAACTGCAAGGATCCCTTCAACTCGACCTCTCTTATGCCACTATATCTGTCTTTGGGCAACCAAAGAGACTGTACAGGGAAACACTGATGAAGTATGTGGTAATTAGTGAGGAAAAGCCCCAAAAGTTTCCAATTTACTTGATCCATTCTGATATGGATTCCTTTATTTTATTTAATGATGACACCAATCCTCCAACTGATGAGAAGCCTTTAGCCTTATAGCAAGAAACATGCATCAATGAGGAATCAGTTGCCAATACCTATGAAACTGTCACAACAGTCAAGGCAACCAGCAAACAAGAAGAACCTCCCGAAACAGAAATTGTAAGTCTGCCCAATCCTCAAATAACTGAAACTCTTAATACGAACCACAAACAAGAAATCACTTGGTGTTTAGAGTTTGATGGTTCTGTCAATAAGTTAGGAGCAAGGGCAGGGGTATGGATTCACAATACACATGATAATCATGCAGAAGGCCATGCCTATAGACTAAATTTCAGATGTACCAATAACATGGCAGAGTATGAGGCTGTCCTCTTAGGCCTTAAATTGCTCAAAGCCCTAGGAGCTGCAAAAGTGTCCTTTCTAGGTGACTCTGATTTAATTGTACAACAAATGAAAGGTAACTTTGTTACCAATGACAACAGAATGAGAGCTTATAGGACTGCTGCCACAGAAATACTCAAATCTTTCAATGAATCCAAGCTTGCCAAAATTTCAAGAGACCATAATATTCATGCTCACAGCCTAGCAACTTTTGCTAGTACATGCAAGCTTCCCTTTGAGCCAAACCACCATTTCACTGCTGAGATAAAACATAGACCCTCAATCCCTAACAATGTTAAAGATTGGCAAGTGTTTCAAAATGATGCCCAAATTAACAATTTCCTCACTCTTGAGGGCGAATTTTCGAATACAAACATTGACATGGATGCCATGAACGATTCCCAACAGCTAACAGAAGAAAATCAGCAGGCTGTAACAACTGCAATAGCTAAAAAAATCCTTAAGCCAACTGTTTTTGAAAATCAAAACATACAAGAGCTGAAACATATGCATCTAGAAGAAACAGCCAAAGCTGAGGCTGAGTTCATTGACCTAAAGGATAACTTTTTTCCTGCTGGACTAACTCCATTAGAAGACATGTTTGATGATAATGATGTGCCCAGGAAACCAAAAATGGAGCCTATAAATGCTACTATTGAAGAACATAACATAGGAACAACAGACAAGCCCAAAATGATTAAATTATCCAAAAAATCTGCCTCTTGATCAAAAACCAAAATATGTCGATCTGTTCAAAGAATTCCAAGATTTATTTGCTTGGAGTTATGAGGACTTGAAGTCCTATGACACCTCAGTAATTCAACACACCATTCCCTTAAAACCAAATCAAAAGCCATTCAAAAAGAAACTTAGAAGAATCAACCCCATGCTTCTTCCCCTCACTGAAAAAGAAATAAAGAAAATGTTTGAAGCAGGTACCATTGCACCCATCAGATTCTCTAAATGGGTATCCAATCTGGTTCCCACAAGGAAAAAATCAGGAGAGATCAGACTGTGTGTAGACTTGAGAAATTTAAACCAAGTCTCTCTAAAATACCACTATCCTTTGCCCAAAATGGACCATATCCTACAAAGAGTAGTGGGGTCATCTAGAATTTCTTTACTAGATGGATTTTCGGGATTTAATCAGATACTTGTTCACCCGGATGACCAAGACAAGACAGCCTTTACCACACCATGGGGAACATTTAAGTATGTTAAAATGCCTTTCGGGCTAAAGAACACTGGTGCTACCTTTCAAAGGGCAATGGATATTGCATTTTCCAAGGAGATACATGATTTCCTTGTTGTTTACCTTGATGACCTAACCCCTTTCTCCAAATCTCACCAAGAGCACCTTAAGCATCTAAGGCAAATTTTCATGACATGTAGGAAATATGGCATTTCCTTGAATCATAAGAAGTCCCTGTTTTCCCTTGAGGAAGGCAAGCTTCTAGGCCATATAATATCAAAACATGGGATTAGAATTGATCTTGAAAGAATTCAAGCTATCCTCCAAATCCCATATCCAAGAAACATAAAAGAGCTGCAAGCATTCCTTGGAAAAATCAATTTCCTAAGGAGATTTATCCCAAACCTACCCGAACTAATAATGCTATTGAGAAATATGTTGAAAAAGGATGCCAAGGTAAAATGATCTCTTGAAACCAAGCAAGCTTTTGAGAGTATCAAAACTGCCTTGACTCAAACGCTTGTCCTCACCAGTACGCAATTCGATAAAGATTTTATCATTTTTTCTTTTGCATCTAAGCACACCATAGCCGTTGTCCTTTTGCAAAAGGATCATCAAGGTAATGAAAAGCCAATTGATTTCTTTAGCCAAGCCTTAAGAGATGCACCCTTGAAATATCAATTATGTAAAAGCAGGCTTATGCCCTGGTTAAGGCCATCAAAGACTTCAGAATTTACATCTTATACTCCCATGTGATTGCCTATGTCCCAAACTTTGTTGTAAAAGATATATTAACTCAAGAGGGACTAGAAGGAAAAAGAGGCAAGTGGATTGCCAACATTCTGGAATATGATATTGAGATAAAACCTACCAAGCTGATAAAAAGACAAGGTTTAGCCAAACTAATGTCCGAAACAAATTTCCAAGCCTTGGACATTAATCAACTAGACAATGAACCGGAGCTGGCGACTCCACAGATCAATGAAACCTTTTTGCAATCCCCATGGTATGCTGATATTTTCTTTGTATTGTTAAACCTGTGTGCTCCCCCAGGATTCTCCACGACCAAGAAAAGATTTTTAAGGATGAAATCATGAAAGTTTTGTGTCATAGATGGTGCCTTGTTTTGGAAAAATCATGAAGGAATTTTGCTTAATTGTTTGACTATGAATGAAACTAACAGCATCATGAAAGAGTTCCATGTAGCGGACTGTGGAGGACACTTATATTGGAAGTCCACTGCTGACAAGAATTTAAGGGCTGGTTATTATTGTCCGTCTCTATTTGCACATGTCAAGAAATATTTTGTTTCATGTCACAAATGCCAAGTCTTTGAAGGGAAAAGAAAATTATTGCCCTTAAGCCCATTTCAACCAAAAAACCCTTTCAACAATGGGGTCTTGACTTCATTGGAGAAATTCATCCCTCTTCCTCAGCCCAGCACTAGTGGATTTTAACAGCCACTGATTATTTCACTAAGTGGATTGAAGACATCCCATGTAGACAAGCCAATGACTCCACCATTATCCAATTCCTTGAGGGGAATATCCTTTCCAGATTTGGCTGCTGTGAGAAAATCACCAGTAACAAAGTTGTTTCCTTCAAATCCAAAAATATGATCAGCTTCTGCCATAAATTCCACATTACCCTGGGCCACTCACGAAGAGAGGACAAGGGAAAACAAAGAGTATTGGATGCATTAATATATGATTCAAAATGATCCATATTATTGCAATGTTCATGTTGATTATAATGGGCTTGATGAGTTACTTCAGATTTCAACAAATGTATCAAATATGATTAATTATGTTACTTTACCAGAGATAGACAATGTCACTGAATTTGCAGTGTTGGAGGGAAAATCCAAGATTGACGATGTATTAGAAGGCCTAAATGCATCTTTTGTTGTGGCAAAGCCTCCAAATCTACCATGAGAGATTGAACTTATTTGATCTTGGGAAAATAACCCTAATGTAGAGGAATATGACCATAACGCTTTAAATACTTCTTACTTAATATCATTATGAGACATCATGCTCAACTTAAGAGAGCATCTAAAAAATATTCCAGAATCATGACTTGTAGAAATGGTAATGCGATTTTGGAACTATACTAAGAGGTACACGTGAATATTGGAGCAAATGTCATGTTGATCTCTCTAACATGATTCAAAAGATTAGATGTCCAACAATATTATTCACATTAAGTGTAACAGATATGCAATGGCCATATTTCCATAAATTAATGTCTGGTAAAATTCTTGTAGATCCAGGGGAAGCAATGAAACATAAACGTCAAAATTTAATTGATAATCCTCATATTATAGCACAATATATGCATTTAATTACTACAATGTTCCAAGATGAATTTTTTGAGAGATTTCATCAAGCTACATATTTTTGGTGCCACTATGAATGGAAACATAGTGGATCTCCCCACCTGCAT
>APFE030361062.1:11252-44845 GCA_000404065.3 Pinus taeda | reverse complement strand
AAATGTCTTTTTACAACAAGAAAATTTCAGCAAAAATTACAGCAAAATAATGTTTTCAGCAAGCAAACTTATCCGTTTTCAGCCCAACAGACCACCTGGAAACTTCTCAGTTTTCAGCAAAAAAATCAGCTTTTTCTGCTTGTTCTTGCTGCTGTTCTGCTTGTCTTTCTGCTGTTCTGATTTTGCTGAAGAGCTGCCTGGTATGTGTGCCAAACTGCTGCCTCTTTCTCCTTCTTGTCCAGAAATCTCCCTTGCTCTCTTGCTCTCCTTCTCCCAATCTGCTCATGAAAGAATGAATGATCTTTTCCTCCTTTTTCCTCCTTTAATATAACTCCAAGTGACTTTTGGGTGATCCAAGTGACTTTTGGGTGATCTCTAAATCCAATGGTTGAAATAGATTTAAATCAAGGGCTGAGATTAAATGCTCATTTAAATCTCACTTTTTATTTTTTAACTCACCCCACTTTAATAAAGACCCACTTAGTCATTTATTTCCAAAGTCACTTTTACTTTCTAATTTTACATTAACTTTATTAAAGTCACTTTAAAATTAGACTTTAGTAACTTTATCACTTAAAGTCACTTTTAAATTAGATTTTAACTTTATAAAAAATTATAAAGTCACTTTAGGAGAAAAATTAAAATCTTTTGGACACTTTTCCCTAGGCCAAAGATCAAAGCCTAAGGGAACCACCTGTCCTCCGGTACCAAATTTCAACATTATCAACAATTGCTAGAATTACGCTGAAACTGAGAAGTTTTGGGGACTTGGAGAGAAGTTCTGTAGATGAGGTTTGTGCAAGGACGTATCTGGACCAAGACTAGAGACCAAATCGAGTGGAATATCAACCCATCTTGTTCACTGATTGAACATGGAAGTTGTTGGTGCAATTTTCATATGACTGGGATGAGTTTTAGAGTTAGTAACACTGTTGGACATGGCCAATTAAAGGCTAATATGTATGGTTGTTTTCCCTTAAAGGAACTGATAAGTTGGAGACATCTTTGCTGAAGCTACATTACCAGGTTCCTCTAGTCCATTGTTTTTTCCAATGTATTTGCACACTAATGAAATAAAGGGACTGTTATGGCTACTTTCGTTGTGATGAAGTCAATGTACCAGTGTTTATAAATTTCTGACCAAAGAAAATGTATCAACGAATTCGAGCTACACTAGTGGTGCAGTGAACTCTTAGCAAAGGTACTATTGAAATTAAAACACCCGTGGAGCTTATTAAGAAAGGAGACAAGGTTGGTTCTTTCGAAGCAGTTTTGTTGGCAAAGCTTGGCATTCAACCATTTTCCTATGGATTGATTATGCAGTCTGTATACGACAATGGATCAGTATTTGATCCTGAAGTTCTTGATCTCACAGAGGATGACTTAATAGAGAAATTTATTGCTGATAATTCTACTATGACAACTCTTTCTAGTATTTGAAAGATCCAAGCAAGCTTGCAGTTGTTGTTGCCCCAGTTGTGGCATTGTATTTAAAACTCATTATGGTTTTTGTGTTCAGTGTTGAAATTCCCGTAGAGTATTAAAGTATATAGAATTTATCCCCTTATTCCAAAAGTTGTATGATTTCACCATTCAGCCAAAACCTAGTGCAAATCGAAATTGGAGCAACTTCTAATATCTTTGAAAATAAGTTAAAATAAGTATATTTAACAGAATTTGATTTGTTGATAAAATGGGAAGACTTTATAGAGTATTAGAGTTATTGAATACACTAATACATTCTAGTGTTGAAAACATAGTCAAAATCAACAAAGACTCTCTTTGAAATTCATACATGTCTACAATATGCACAAGAACAAATTGATTTTTTGCAGCTTGAATCTCAGTTATAGCAAGCAAAATTACAACAATGGAGTCATCATTTTGAACCTGTTTCTGTTCAGAACAATGAAACAGACTCCCATAAATAGCAAGTCAATATTGTTTAAGTTCATTCAGATCCAGTGCCCAATAAAGCAATGGTTGTATATGCAGACGCAAAAGTTCAGTCTATACTTCCCAAGCCCATCATCAAACCTTGGGAACAACTTGTCCACAACAAGCACAAAACTGGTCTTGGATATGACAAGGACTTGTCCTTTCATATTCCAGACTACTCCAAACCAATTAAATTTCAAAGTGTTGGATTTCTTCAGGACGTTTCATCTTCACATGCTCCTCATGACAGTTCACCTCCAGCTATTCCAGATTCTACCCCTCTTCCACAACAACAGCCACAACAGATTGTGAAATGCCAACACTGTGACCTAGTTGGCCATCTGAAAGATCACTGTTTTGATCTTCATCCATGTAAGCATTGTCATAAAACCAGTGATTCTTCAAATAGATGCTTCAGAAACAAACCTCCTACAAGAACAAAGATTCATCTTGGATAGATCGCTTCTTGGCAATGGGCATCAACAGCCAAGAAGATATTCCAGTCACATGTCAGAACTTGTTCTAGAGTATTGAACAGTCTTGCAGTTCAGTTTTCTCCATCATCTCACCTTGTATCTGACAGGGGGGAAATGATGGTCATCTATATGCTTCAAAGCCACATCAAGCGAGCCTGAGCCACAACTTGCCATACCAGATTCAGAGTTGTAGCCAGAGACAAAGATGCCCCTGAGCATGCCTTCAACTGGTAATCTAGGACACTTCCTCTAGCAGAAGACTTTAGCTTCTTGCTAGTTTCGGAAGAATTCTAGGAACAAAATTGGGGCACTTCCTCTAGCATAAGACTTCAGCTTCTTGCCAGTTTTGGAAGAGTTCCAGGAATTGCATTAAGCATCCCAGAGTTGTTGGTAATCCTTAAACCATCACAGTTTGAGACTTCCCTTTTCAGGTTGAAGTTTTTCCTTTTATGCAGGGTGAGACCTCCCTTTCATGGTTGAAGGTTTCCCTCTTCAAAACATCAGGTACACTTCCTCTAGCAGAAGACTTGAGCTTCATGCCAAAATTGGAAGAGTTCTAGGAACTGCACTAAGCGTTCCAGTGTTGGTGGTCATCCTTAAACCACCGCCCTTTATACCAACATTTCAGAGAGCACATTCAGCCTAGTGTTGCGATGCATTTTTGCACATTTTGTATTACAACTCTCTTCTTGGACTCATACATAACCCTTCGGATTAAGGGGGGGAATGTTGGATACCTAATCCTCTATGGGTTAGTGTAGAAGCGGAATAGACTAAGGAAGTCCAAGAGACCTTGGGATGTGGAACCCAATGGTCAAACCATGTACTATAAATGTATATCATTTGTTAATAAAAAATACACTCATGTTTTATCTTTCATATTATCTTGTTGTCATGTGTGTGTTTAACATTTATTGATGTATTTTTTATTATCAAAATCACTATTATATGTTTTTGAAGGCTTGTGAGCAAATTGTGGCATTTTCGGGTTTATGGCAAAAGTAGGTTATGAGATGAATCTTGTGCAACCAGATTGATGAACCACACTGGAGTAGAGTATGAACAACAATTTGACATGTGATAGTAATTGTGCCTATGACAATGTTGAAAGGTTGGAGTGATAGCGATTGTGGCAATGATAGCGGTACCATTTACAGTGATATTCTGACAAGTGTATATAACCACTGATAGTAAGTGACTATTGGGCAAAAGTAGAAGAAATGTAGTGACAATTTGCATTGACAACAGTGATTGTGTAGTGATTAGAGTCGTGAATGCAATGGCTAATCAGTGTGACTAGTGGTATCTATCTTATTCTTTTATCTATATTCAAGGTAGCAGAGTGGTGCAAGGCAAAGATTGAAGTCTCCTTCGAGTTGGAGCCTAAAGAACACTTTAGGGTGGCAAGGTTGTGTTAGAGTATCAAGTTGGAGCTTGCAAGGTGTCAAAACATCCTTTCAGTTGGCGCTAATGAAACCAAGGTGTCGGAGCATCCTTTCAGTTGTCACACCATTTCAGTTGAAGTTGATAAATTAGGGGGTTGGATCCTCTTTCCAGTTGTTGTTGGAGAATCTTGAAAGTTGGAGCTTCATGTTGATGAAATCTTTAAGGCTTATATTAAAAGTGTTTAGTAGATTTTCTCTCAGAGAGGTTTCCACCTAAAAATCTCCTGTATTGTCTTTGACGTTGTGCATTATTGAATGGTGTTGTTAGTTGTTTAATGTTTACATGATATAATTAAATTTGTTAAAAAGTGACCAATATTGTTTCACCCCCCCTCTCAGTATTAGTGAATATTCCAACAAAGTTTATGTGGTTGGCTAAACTAGGTATATTTATAAGTTTTTTTTTAACAAATACATATTAGTCACCTTTCTAATCACACTTTCAAAAGTGAATTTGTAGATTAGAGTGAATTCAAATCACTAATGAATATTTTATTTTTTATATTTGTATATTATATACCTATGAGGTGTAAACTAGTTGGTTTGTGTAGAGTTTAGTCCCCGCTAGGTCTCAAGTACAAACCTCATAGGAAGGGGTTGAGAATAGAAGCCACATCGAGAGATTCAAAACTTTCCCAAGAGCATCCAAGCTCGACCAAACTTCACACAATCCTAGTGTAAGTTGCCTTAATATCATTGTCTTTCTTCTTTCAAACAAACAGTAACTTACCTAGTTAAAAAAAAAAGCTTATAGTTTTTATATATTGATTATATTATTTAAATAATTTTTTTATTAATTTTATCTATCATATAAAAAATATTTAATTTACTTTATTTTTAAACTTATTTAACTTAATCACAATGACCTGGATTGTAGTGTAAGTGATAAATCGTGACAATATATTTCCCATAAAATGAATAATTCATAGATTTTTATTATATCTCTTATAAAACCCACTTTAAATCTCACAATTCCCCTAATAAAGCTAAAACTCGTAGCCATCACTTAGCCTTCAGTTAAACCTTAAATAACTAGACAATTCCAGGAATATCAATGCAAGATGGGTTGGAAAGGTTGCATTATTGGCCAGAGAACTTATGCATGATATCTTTTTCACCTAGTTCACACTCCATAAACCTAAGCCAGCCTAGGCGATCAGCATAATGAATGAAGAAACTAAGCATCCTCATTCTAGTGAAATTGACCAAGAGCTTTTGGTGTTAATCTTGTGGTTAGTATTGGGTGTTGGACATTAACACGAGTGAGGTTATAAGCCACGGTGAGAGAATCTCATGTCTTCTTGCTATGATGAATAGCTTCATTTATTAAAGAAAAAAAAAAGTGTTTGTAGCTTTGAAAAAGGAAAGAGTTCAAAGTACTTGGACTCAAGATAATATATCTATATTGACAAAGTAGATGACAACAAATGGAATGATTACATTGAGCACAAAATAGGAAGAACAAGTGGAATAATAGATAAACTAGCTTTTGATTGAAAAACGTCCTATCCATGGGGCCAAATAGGAACCATAAAATTTCTGTAATGTAAGGTTTTCTTTTCTCCAATTCATTTCTTCGAATTTAATGTAGATTTCGGTCCAAAAAGAAATAACTTAGCACAATTCCCTTTAAGAAGCCTTCTACAATTGGGAATAGAGAAAGGCACCAATTGTTTGCAGGTTCTTTTGGGAATCTTCACTTGTTATCAACTGGGGGAGGGGTGATATTCAGATTTCGTATGTGGCTCTCAGAGCGCTCAAAGATCATTTAACAGTCTTAGGGCTTTTACAGGATATTCATATATCTAATATTTTCAAATAACTCGATGCAATAACAGATGGACACTATGAGAGTCAACAAACTGAATTTAGACTCTTGATGCTGGAAGAATAACTGGATGGAGTTCTATCACAGACTATTCAACCAATGACATGAAGATGTTGTTTAAAGTTGCTAATGTCTGTCTTCTATTTTTCTTACTTTGGTAATAGAGAATTTTGCTGATTTATTTTTATTTGTCTATAAAGTCAAACAGTTGGACTGAACTTTCAAGAGAATCTATGATAGGCATTCCTTTTTAAAACCAGGAGATTTTTAATCCTTCCTGGTATTCAGTCTAGAGTTTCAGAAAACAATGATCATAAACAAATTTTTAAACAAAGTGTCAAAAAAACACCTAAAGAATGATATTATCCAGTAAGCAATGAAAAGAGAGAGCACGAAATTCGGAAAACATGCATAAATCTTCAGTGGTAAGAATTCAACATGTTTATAATACATCGAGTTTAAAATCACTAGAAAGCAGGCTTATTGATAATCATTCTTGTGTAGGATCTATATATTCTACCAGTGTTATTAGAACTAGACTGGAACCGGTTGAACAGAACAGGTCGTTCCAACGATTTTTAGGCCCTAATTGGTAAAACCAGTTGTACAGAACCGGTAAAGGTTGATTCAAAAATGAACCGATCAGTCACTATACAAAATCGGGCGGTTCAATACAAAACTAACCGGTTCCGTACAATGTGACTAAGGACCCTCAAAACGCAAATTTATTATTTAAAAGAAAAGAAAAAAAGTTTATTTGTGGGGGCAAACTAATATTCAACAATAGGGCACCATTGATGCTATGTAATTAATGGTAAAAGTGGCATTCTCCTTTATCTTTCGTTTCCATCCTTCTACTTAAATTTTTAATATTATCATTAATTGTTTTGGGATGTTTGAGAGTGGTTCAAACCTCATTGGATTTCATCCAGATAAAGTAGGATTTTAGATTCCATTTAAAATCCAACATACTTAACAATTTTCAAGATTTTCAGATTGGGGGGATGGCAATGTTTCCATTGGATTTTGTCATATAGGAGAATTTGGAACTAGCATTTAATCAAGAGCACTAAGCCCTCTATGTACCTCAATGTTGGTCACATTGATTGTTGAACTCCTTTGTCATGACCCTAATAAAAATGTATTCATCACTCAAATGAAATCTCAATTTGACATTTTAAGCTTTTTAATCTTATTTTAATGGTTAGAGGGTACTATTGATGATGAGAATCCCAATATAGGTAATTATTTTCATGATATGTATGTGATGTAGCATGATCTTTTTTGGACTCTAGGGGCCCTCTAGAGCCTCTTTGTTGATGCATTTTTGGTTGAGAGATGGATTGCACTCAGTGCTATTTTGGTTATATGCACCATTACTTGCTATATATATGAGAAACTTAGCATATTTGTGTGTAATGGTTTGGATTCATATGGATGCACATTAATATATATGTTTTTTTTCATAATTTGTATATTTATGTATGTTTTGGTCGATTGGTTTTTTTTACAGTTCTCCTTTTTCGGGTAGACCAGTTCGATGACCAATTCAGTTCTGATAACATTATATTATACAGCTTTACTGTCAGCAATAAAGGTCTCAATTAACATGATAAATAGGAATCAATGCAAAAACATATATATTGGCAGGTCAAGTCTCTTCTACTGCAACTACTGCTTCATGGCTTCTCAACTTTTCTCCTCCTCTACAGCCTTGGACATCCTTTAGCAATTTGACCTTTGCAGAAGCTACCAAGTGCTTGTATCTTTTTGTCATTACTGTGGCAAATACTAGATCCAAACAAGTTTCTCTATGTTAGTAGTTGGACAAAACAGAATGCGGATTTGTCTACCCATAATTTTCAAACTCTCAATCTGCAATTCTTCTTATCAATACCTGAAGAATTCTTACATCACTGTCCATATAAGCATGTCATTGAATCTGTCAGTTGAATACAACTAGGCCACAAACAACAAACTTCAAAGAATAGAACCATTAATTTCAAAAGCAATGATAAATACGGAATTGAACTAGATATCCTCTTAAACCATAAAATGAACATGCTTATGTCAACGGTGGCTTGCTGGGTCAGTGAAAGCAGGGCACTGCCATTACCTTCACTAGGGTTCAAGTTCTCCAATCACACATTCATGCTTGTGCTCATGCTTCATTGTGCCTTTGTCCTTGTGATAGTGGTTAGGGTCAGGTGCAAACCAGGGCCAGTTTGGTGGAATAAATACCCCTGACTTCCCCTTTATTAGCCAAATAATTTCAATTTGAATATTGTATGCCTTACAAACCTACTTCCAGTTACCTCGTTAGCACTGAAGGTCTTTTGTCTTGAATGGAAATGATTTCAAACTTGTGTCCCAGACTCCAGTGGGTTCCACTTAACATTTGTCAACATAGGAAATGTCATAATATCTGTCGATTGACTTCAACTAGGCTGCAAAAGAAAAAACGAATAACAGAATTGCTTACTTCAAGAGCAATGTATAACTATGGAATTGAACGAGATAAAGGTCTCAATGGACATGCGAAAAAGGACTCAATCCAAAAAAGTATATATTGGCAGGTCAAGTCTTTATTACTGCACGTATTGCTTCATGGCTTCTCAACTTTTATTTTCCTCTGTAGTCCTGGACATCCTTCAGCAATTTGACCTTTACAGAACCTATCAAGTGCTTGACAAAGACTATATCCAAGCAGGTTTCTCTATGCTAGTAGTGGGACAAATCAGAATGTGGATTTGTCTACCCATAATTTCCAAACTCTCAATCTGCAATTCTTCATATTAATACCTGTAATTCTTGCATGACTGTCCATATAAGCATGTTATTGAATCTGTCAATTGAATACAACTAGGCTGCAAATAACAAACTTCAAAGAATAGAACCATTAATTTCAAAAGCAATAATAAATATGGAATTGCTTATGTCAATAGTGGCTCGCTGGATAAGTGAAAGCAGGGCACCGCTATTACCTTCACTAGGGTTCTAGTTCTCCAATCACACATTCATGCTTGTGCTCATACCTTATTGTGCCTTTGTACTCATGATATAGCAGTTAGGGTCAAGTGCAAATCAGGGACACTTTGTTGGAATATCAATACATACCCCTGACTTGCTGTTTCTTGGCCCAACAATTTCAATTTGACAACTGTATGCCTAGCTCGTTGAAGCCATTTTACAAACCTACTATCAATTATCTCGTTAGTACTAAGGGTATTTTGTCTTCAGTAGAAATGATTTCAAACTTGTGTCCCAGACTCCAGTGGGTTCCACTTAACATTTGTCAACATAAGAAATGTCATATCTGTCGATTGAGTTCAACTAGGCTGCAAAAAAATAATAATAATAGAATCACCGATTCCAAGAGTAATGTATAATTATGGAATTGAACCACATAAAGGTCTCGATGAACATGGTAAACAGGATTCAATGCAAAAATGTATATATATTGGCTGGTCAAGTCTCTTCTACTGCAACTACTGCTTCATGGCTTCTCAACTTTTCTCCTCCTCTATAGTCTTGGACGTCCTTCAGAAATCTGACCTTTGCAGAACCTATCAAGTGCTTGTGTTTTTTTAATTAATACTGTGGAAAACACTGGATCCAAACAGGTTTCTCTATGCTAGTAGTGGGACAAAACAGAATGTGGATTTGTCTACCCATAATTTTCGAACTCTCAATCTGCAATTCTTCATATTAATACCTGAATAATTCTTACATCACTGTCCATATAAGCATGTCATTGAATCTCTCAGTTCATTACAACTAGGCTGACTAGACCCAAACAGGTTTCTCTGTGCTAGTAGTGGGACAAAACAGAATGTGGATTTGTCTACCCATAATTTTCAAACTCTCAATCTGCAATTCTTCATATTAATACCTGAATAATTCTTAACATCACTGTCCATATAAGCAAGTCGTAGAATCCCTCTGTTGAATACAAATAGGCTGCAAATAATGAACCTCAGAGAATAGAACCATTAATTTCAAAAACAATGATAAATATGGAATTAAAGTTTGAACCAGATAATCTTCTTAAAGCATAAAATGAACATACTTATGTCAATGGTGGCCCACTGGTGGCTCGCCAGGTCAGTGAAAGCAGGGCACTACTATTACCTTCACTAGAGTTCAAGTTCTCCAACCACATATTCATGCTTGTGCTCATGCCTTGTTGTGCCTTTGTACTCACGATAGCAATTAGGGTCAAGTGCAAACCAGGGCCACTTTGGTGCAATAAATATCCCTGATTTGCTGTTTGTTAGCTAAACAATTTCAATTTTCATATTGTACGCCTAGCTCATTGAAGCCATTTTAGAAACCTACTTCCAATTACCTCGTTAGCACTGAGTGTCTTTTGTCATGAACGAAAATGATTTCAAACTAGTGTCCCAGACTCCAGTGGGTTGGACAATCGTCAACATAAGAAATGCCATTATATCTGTCAATGAGTTCAACTTTGCTGCAAATAAAAAACAAATAATAGAATCACTAATTTCCTGAGCACTGTAGAACTATGGAATTGAACCAGATTATCTTAAAATATATATTATAGACTAAGCATGCTTATAGCTTTCTTGTCTTAAATGGAAATGAGATCAGTATTATGTCCTGGTGGTTCGACTCACCATCATCACACGGAATTTTGCTGCGCCTCCAGGAAAATCGCAGACAATATTGCTGGCTGTGGAACGAAATTCTGAACCAAAAACAATTGAAAAATCTTCAGAATAAGAAACAGAAATGATACACAACTTCCTATAAATCGATACAGTATGCTCAAAAAAGGAAACAGGACAGACTCATGATAAACAAAAGAAGCAAATGACAGTTTGTTGGGGGAACTGATCTCTTCTCAGGAAGAGAAGTATCACTTTTTTTGAGCCATTTTTGTGCAGGCAAAACTGTTATAACAGCAATAGAGCTGTGTATGTACATGCAACTTTTTATAGCAATAAAAAGTTCGTTTTTTCTTGGAAAAAAAAAACTTCCTATAAATCTGCATAAAAGTGGCCCAACTTCCTATAAATCTGCATATATATATAGAGAGACAGAGACAGAGACAGAGACAGAGATAGAGAGACAGACAGAGAGAGATATCTTTTACTAAATGAGTTCAGCATTATGTCAAAGATGCACTCAACACATCTTAAAAGTTAAAATTTGCACTGGAATTTACTTAGGGCTATCAGAGACATAAGGATAATGATCTAAATCAGAATGCTACAACGACATAAACTGACAGCTACCAGGGAATCGGAAAATAATACAACAAACTGTAAAGATAGAACCAATAAAGCAACTTACTTCAAAACTTGTTGAATACCACATTACAATTGTGTTTACAGGCATTTTCATGGCACCATTATTTTGGTTCATGACTTCATAAGGGTAGGGCTATCAGAGACATAAGGATAATGATCTAAATCAGAATGCTACAACGACATAAACTGACAGCTACCAGGGAATCTGAAAATAATACAGCAAACTGTAAAGATAGAACCAATAAAGCAACTTACTTCAAAACTTGTTGAATACCACATTACAATTGTGTTTACAGGCATTTTCATGGCACCATTATTATGGTTCATCACTTCATAAGGGTGACCACAAAGGTATCCCGCTTGATATTACAAGAGAGCCCAAAGTATGATTTAACAAAGAGAATACATATTCATGATAATGGAACACAACTATTTTCATATTAATAGTTTACCTGCAGAAAAATTCTGTTAGATAATTATTTCCTCATATGATAATTTGGATGGGCGAACAAAACATATAGGATAATAAATGGTTTATATTTTCCAGCCTCAATGGCATCATATACCAAAGCAAAAAAAATACTGATTCACAAAAGAATAAATTATCACAGTGACCATTGCATTGATCCATCCCAGAAATGAAATGGGGCAAATGTAAGTACCAACTCTTAGTCAAAGCTGATATCAGTCTGACAGAAAGAGCCATCAGAACATGTTCCAAATTTCCTGGAATTTAAAAATTCAAGATTATTTGTTTTTCAGCACAGATACCTATTTTGATAAACTACCAGAGGCCCAGTGTTTTACAACAGATAAAAGAAACATTCACTGAAGTGATGAGAAAGCGATAATCTCACCATGAAGCCAAATGAAAATTGTTGGGCTAACAAAACACATATGCCAACATGATATCATAATGTATATGGCATCTGAAAAAAATAAGAAAGGACAGCAAGAACCATCTCCGGAAACAGAGGTGAAGTTTTTAAAGCACTTGTAATGGAAAAAAAGCAAGTGGACATTGCCCCAATACGAAGTGCAACCCTTGCAATGAAGCAGTGTGAATAAAAGTGCAGCAACACAAACATTCCAAAGGAAAGCTGCCATGACAGCCTGAGTCGACCTACAACCATCACCACAATCAAATGCTATATGTCAGTACATAATCAAAAATAAAGGACAACTGCCACAAACATAAAGTGACATGGCTTCATTACAATTTTCCTAAAGCGTGAAATAAGACCATGCCTGTTGAGATAGCCTGCCATTAAAGTGAGCACCGCAAGTTCTGAGAGAGTCTCAAGCTATTTGTTCAGCCTAGCACTGCTTCAGTGTCACACATCACATGCTGAGGCAGACAGACAATAAAGTATTGTTGCAGTAACAGCATCCATCTTCAGCATTCCTCCAACTATTGATTCCCCACTTTCCCAGAACCTTAGCATCCTTTCTAACACCTTTAAGACTTTCCATAAGCCCTACCATCCTCCCTCTCATGTTCATTCTAATTAATGAACTATTCATCCAACCACAAGATTGATATTCACCAACTCAGTTTCCTTGGGCTAAGGTTAGGTCAAAACGTTCCCCCATCCTAATTGGAGGTATCTTCAAAGAATCTGACATGGCCATGTGTTAGCCATCATAGCTGTTGCTGTTCTTGTCAAGTCTTTATCATTGTTTGAACCTCAGATTGATCTTGCAATGCTGAAACAATTATGCACACCATCTTGTATAATGAACGTCCAATATGACCACTAATAGTCCCCACCAGAAGCTGCTACCAAAGCCTCTCCTTTCTGCCAGATTAATTATAATGTACGCTCGTATGTCCATTTATTCACCTTTCTAATGTTTGCAATGCCTGATATTTGAATGCATCTTCTGATTGATTTCCAAAGTAAACTTGAGAATGTGCATCATTTTCACATTAGTTTAGAGAGGCAGAAAAAAGGTCCCTATGACAATATCTTTAGTATCTACCTGCATATAGTGCCCATTTTGCATCATCGCTTTTCTCACTGGTATCTGCAAATCATATGGACAATGAAGTTGCCAATTTCTCCTTATAGTTATGAACTTTCCTTCATCTGTTCTTAAGCAATTCTCGTAATCAGTTAGTAACAGCCACTAACAATTCATTCTCCAAAAGCGAATTAAATATCCCCTTGGTTTTCTGCATATTCTTCTCTTTACAAAGACCATTAACAAGTTCATTATAAGTAGAAGCATCAGGCACAAGTTCTCTTCTTACCATTTCATCATGCAGTATCAATGCATCTTGAATTCTTCCTTCTTGAAAGAAACCTTTAATCAGCATAGAAAATTTAGTGCAGTCAAGAACCAAATTTCGATTGAGATCACCTTTAATAAAATAATCTGCATTTATTGGCAGTCCAGCCTTGTAACACACAACAATGACTTGGCTAAATGTTCTAGCATCCATTGCTAAACCCTTTTCCGCCATCTCATTAAATATCTGCGTAGCCTCCCGCATATAGCCCTTCTTATGGTAACCATCAAGCATTGTAATATAAGTCGTAACATTGGGAACCACCTTCTTTTTCTGCATTTCATCCAAGACTGAGCATGCCTTCCCTAGGCTGCCTTTCATGCAAAAGCCTTTAATTAGAGAATTATATATGACTACATCAAGAACAAAGCCTTGTTTAGCCATAGCACGACGCAGTCTGATAGCGTCTTTAGTATAACCCACAGTGCAACACCCCTCAATCAGAAGGCTGTAAGTCATAGTATCTGGAGCTATGCCTTTTATCTTCATTCCTTTGAATACCGTTAATGCCGCTCGCATCTGTCCTATGTTGCAATGATTGGCAATGCATGAGTTATAAAGGAAGATGTCAGATCCCAACCGTTCATCCACTACTTTATCATATACTTTTATAGCCCCTTGCAAATCACCTCTCCTTCGATATCCCTCAATTAACAACTGGTAGATGCTGACGTCAGGAAGTATAGCCCTTTTCTTCATTTTATTTATAAAGTCACCTGCTTCCTGCAATTTGTCTTCCTTGCAATATCCTCTAACAATAGCTTTGTAAGTGTAAAAACTAGACAAACCTTTGTCATCCATTATAACATTGATTTCCACAGCATTGATCATATCCCCTTTTTCACATAAACTATTAAGTATGGCAGCACACGTAACATGACTAGGAATTAAATCTCTGCTGAGCATTTCTCTAAAGATAGGGTTTGCCTCTATTGTGTATCCTTCATTGCAAAGCCCATTTATAAGACCCTCATAACAAAGTGTATTTGGAACAAAACCTCTACCTCTGTTCTTCATTTCATGCAGTAAATGTAAAGCCTGTTGTATATTACCTTTTTTGCAGTGACCATCAATTAGAATATTATATGTAGCACAATCTGGAAGTAATCCATCTTCCTTCAAAAGGTTT
The DNA here is from genome assembly GCA_000404065.3 of Pinus taeda. NCBI lineage: Eukaryota > Viridiplantae > Streptophyta > Pinopsida > Pinales > Pinaceae > Pinus > Pinus taeda. The sequence continues at coordinate 30,460 of APFE030361062.1, read as the reverse complement.
ACGAGATTCTCCACCTTCTCCATTTTCCCATTCTTACAGCACCCATCAATAAGTGCATTGTAAGAAAATATGTCAAGCTTAAAACCCTTTTGCCGGGTATCATCTAGAAGTTCCAAAGCTTCCAATAATTTGCCATTCTTGCACAATGCATCAATTAGCATGGTAAAAGTAAAACGGTCAGGAACCAGATTCCTATTCAGCATTTCATCAAACAATTCTTTTACTTTATCAATCTGGCCTTTTTTGGAGAAACCATTGATGAGTGCATTGTATGTAACAGTGTCTGGCATGACGCCTCTCCCCACCATTTCATCACGCAACCAGAGGGCTTCTTGTGTCTTTCCCTTTTTGCAGTATCCGTGGATCAGCATGGTGTAAATAACGCAATCTGGCATTAGACCATCTTCAGCCATGCCCCTCTTCAACAACTGCAGTGCTTTTTGAGTCCTCCCTTCCTTGCAAAGAGCACGCATAAGTGCTGTATAAATGACGGCATTTGGTACAAGCCCCTTTTCTAGCATTTCATCCCGTATTTTGAAAGCACTGTCCAACTTGCCTTGCTCACAAAAACCAATTACCAATTTATTATAACTAACAAGGTTGGGTGCCACACCCATCAAGGACATTTCTTTTAAAAGTCTCTTTGATTCTTCAAACATCTTTGCTTTGCAATGGCCAGCGATCAGAGCATTGTAAGTGATAACATCTGGTGTAAAACCTTTCCTAGACATTGCGCAAAACAATCTCAAAGCTTCTTTGATATTGCCCTTTCTACAATGTCCCTCTATAAGAGTGTTGTAAGTCACAATATCAGGAACAAAACCATTTTCAAGCATCTGGTCAAAAAAATCGGTGGCCTTCTGAATTTCTCCATTTTTGCTGAGAGAGTGGATCATTATATTCAAAGTATAGCTGCTGGGAGGGATTTTAAATTGAACCATTTCTCCATAAAATTTCCAAGCCTGCTCCGAGCAATTCAATTTGAGTAACCCTGAAAGTATCTTATTGCATGATTGAACAGTTGGAAAATACCCATGAGTTTTCAGTTGATGAAATGCAGCAATTGCTTCTTTCACCTTCCCAGATGACAAGAGGCTTTTGTAAAGAAAATCAAATATGAGAGGAGCAGAATCCCAACCTTTGAATGCATTCAACAACGATTTTGCCACCTCAGACACTGAAGCACTATTATTTTCAGTCAGACGATGTATGTATGGCTCTACATCATATAGCCTACCGGCTCGAACCAGGGTTTCGACGATCGCCAAATATGACCCAATCGAATGCTCAGGCCCCTTTTCCTTCCCTACCCAATCAAAGAATCTAACTGCCAAATCAGCATCACTAAGCAAATGCTGCAAGACCCCAGTAACAAGGTGGGCGTTCAATTGGGCTGCAAACTGCTGCAGAGAGTCCCAGCGGCTTTGCATTATCGCAGAACAGACATTGTGGATGAATCCCTCTTCTTCTATGGTTAATGGTGGAATGCGAATGTAAGGCAATAAAGAAGATCTTGTAATGTACTGATTGCTAAATGCGGGACGTAAAGAGTCTGGGCGTGTACTGTATTTGCTCCAATTCCAATGGGGTTTCTGACTGTAACACAGTTGGTAGTGAATGCAATGGCAATTGGGATTCAGAAGGCTTTCTGTTAAAGCACAATTTCTTGAGATTCTGGAAATTGAGAGAGTTGGATAACATCCAGATGATGAAGCAGCTGAAACCTGACGATTAATGCACAGAAACCTAAGGGAAGTAGAGTGAGGATTTCTTTGGGAAATATAAAAATTTGACGTTTTCCGTGAGGATTTCAGAGAAGAATTTAAGGGAACTACTGAAGCGATAAATGTTAGGGCTGTTTTCTTACCTGATAGCTGTGATCCCATGTTAATGTTCATCCACTGCTTGTGGTACATGACAGGTTTTTTTTGGAAGAAGAAGAATTGGTCCCGAACTTTGAAAGGGTTTTAATAGGGTTTAAGGGACAAAGGATTTCAGGAAATCATGCGCTGAGGCTCAAGACCAAAAGGGATGAGACAAAATGACATTAATCAGCCGACTTGGAAGAGAGTCTCGACTCCCACGAATAGGTCACAGGTCCGGAATGGTCTCCATCCTTCCTCTTTCGTTTGTCACATGGCACAACCCAACCCTAATGTACATACTGTTTCCTATGCAAACTTAGATTCATCTAACTTCGACCAAGGACCAAAAAAAACTTCGGATCCATTAAGGACCAAAAAAATTTCGGATTTATTACTTCAGATCTATCTAGTTTGGATATATCATTATTAAAATTTATATATAATAATATATATAATTTTATATAAAATATAAAGTTATTAATCAAATAATATATTAATATAAATATAAATTTAAATAATATTATTAAAGTTTTAATAGAAATATTATATTTAATGATTGTTGAGTTGAGGTTTCTATGATCCATATTAGGTTTATGAGAGATTTTTTTGGTGTAAATCACAAGATCTATCATTTGTCCACACGTTTTGAACCAATTAGTGTGGTTCATCGTGAGGACAAATTGAAGAACCAGATCCAGCTTTGCATGATAAATAGGTTAAGCAGAGCCTCCAACGGCTAACTAGGCCAACGGCTAAATTGGACTAGGGACCTTACCTCTAAATAAATATAAAATAATTTAATTTAATTGGTTATTAAACTATTAATAAATAACGAAAATATAAATAATGTAATAAAACATATGATTAAGTATTAGAGACATTAAAAATGGTTGTTAATTAAAAATAAATAAGAGATGTTTTTATATGGATAAAAAAATTTATAATTAATATATAAATTAATATTTTCATATTATAATTTGAGCCAAATATTTATGTCATTATTGAATTAAGGTTTTTGTGATCTATATCAAGTTTATTGAGACGTTTTTCCGGTGATAACCACATCAAAATTAATTTGTCAATGCATTTCAAACCAGCAAATGACTAAATATTTATGTCGTTAAAGATTTTAATATATCCATAAGATATGGATTTTCTTTTTAAAAATTTCATTTTACAATATTTGATTAAAAGAAATATTAAAAGATTTTGGAGATTCTTTGTGTTAAATTGTATGGCAGTTTTTTATCTATATAATTATTTTCATTTTTGTTTTGTGCCAACATTAATTTATTTTCATTTTTTCATTAAAGACGTGACATATTTACACATCCCCTCATATAAAATTGTATAAACATCTCAAACACAACCAAACATCCATTCCTTGTTACGTAGATGTTCGATAAATATGGAGCCATGCTATGTTATCCTTGTCATGCAGGGTATAACTCATTCAATAATGCATTGAACCATGAATTTTTCTAACGTTGACCAAAAATTAAGCAAAGAATTTGCAAAATTCACACTACAAACCAACAAAAAATTAGAATATTTTAAATCTATTTTTTTAAATTCTAATTGGTTTTGTGTGCCTAAGTCTTACTATGCACACATTTTGCACTGCTTACAGGTGCATTTGCAGTTGACAGATCGTGCTTCCAGTGCTGACACCAGGAATAACGTGTGTGCTATGGAGGTATCCAAAACGAAAGTAATTATATTTAATCGCATTAAAATGATTTCAAAGCAATAAAAGTAAGGGAACTTCTTTATTTGATTGCATTAAATTTGACAACTTGAAGAGTTCAATATTCCTAAGCTGAGCTCTTTAATATACCAATAGACTCGTGATTGGCTTGTTCATAAATGATGTTTTAAAACATCACATTTTTAAATATAATAGATAATGAAGTCGTGATTTAACCTATTTAATTTGACGATCGTTTGATTCGTTATACTAAATTATTCATCAATCAATTTAAATCATATTAAAATATTAAAAATTGTTGCTTGGGGTAGCTTAATTGGAAATGGCCATGAAAATTAAGTTTCACCGAACTGGAAGCCTTGGGTTCAAATTTTGTGCTATCCCCCGATCAGAGTGAAAAGTTAGACATGATGAAGATGTAGTCCTACCAAGCTTATCAAAAAAAAATATTGAAAGAAAAAATTAAAATGAAATGAAAATAATAATTTCATTTCAAAATGGGCAACCTTAATAAAGGAATGACAAAATCAAAATTTTCAACATAATGAAAAACATTTTTAATTAAAAAAAATTCCCTAACTTTCCTTTCATCATTTTTGGCCACTTCAATAAATTTGTAATATTGTTATCCCTACTACTCAAGGTATAACGCGTTCGGTAATGTGTTGAATCACGAATTACTTTATAGTTGACCAAAAATTAAACAAAGAATATGCAAAGTTCATATTGCAAACCAAAAATAATTTATTTTTAAAATATTTTAATTATGTTTTTTTTTAATTATGATTGGTTATGTGCACCTAAGTCTTATTATGTAATCAATGGAAAATGGCATTGCTTTAAGATATCAATATACTAAACAAGAATTGAAAATCAAAAACACACTGCTGCTGCCACTAAGGATCTGCGCAGCCCTAACCAGAGAATGCAGCACGTAGCTGCCCCTCAGCGGCCTGCTGAAGATTGAGCACGATGGATTCACCAGAGGACGGAGATCCTCTCTCTGATCACCAGCAAGAAAATGAAGGAACAGCAAAAGCTTGTGCCTCTCTCATTTCTGCAATGGGTTCAGCAAAGAATTGACCATCAGTAATTAAGTTTGTTAAAAGATTGGAAGACATCCTGGAAATCTCACCCCCCCTACTCTCCCACGTAGAGCAGCTTTGTCCCTGGCAAAGCGTGAATTAGTCGGGCAGTTTACTGGGCTATGGCCCTCACCCAAGGTCGTCCAAAAATGGGTAGAAAGGAACTAGACTGCGTCAATAAATGGGAAAATTTAAATCAGGTTCTGTGGAAGAGGATACTACACCTTCCATGATTTGATATTTAGGAATTGTCCATACTTTATGGACACAAGGGGACTGTACCTAAACAGATGGACACCAGACTTTGATCCAGAAATGGATGTACCCAGCGTTATTCCAGTCTGGGTCAGGTTGTCGCATCTTCCCCTCCACTATTGGGGAGATGATTCAGTTAAAGCTATAGGAAATGCAGTCGGGAAAAACATAGACAGGTGCGAGCCAAAGGAAAATATGCATGTATGCCGTAGAATCTGTGTAAAAGTGGATCTAGGGAAAGGGCTTCCATAAGCGATCAAAATCAAAGTAGATCAGTGGACACATATACAACAGCTGGCTTATGAACAAATCCCCTTCAAATGCAAGGTACGTCATGAACATGGCCATTTTGCTAATAAATGTACAAAAAAAAAATGAAAATGAAAAGATTGAGGATCCGGAAAACAAATGGGAATAGGTTAAAAGAAAGAAGACAACCAATAAACAACCCACTCATTCTTCTTCGCAACCCCTCATATCTTCTGACCGCCTCCCTCTATCACCAAAAGCAAACAACAATCCTCTCATTAGCCTAAATCCTTTTGAGCCACTGGACCCCTCAGCCCCCCCATCCCCAGACATAGATCCAGATCCAGATCCCCCCCCCCCACCATACTCTCACCCCCCATCATCTCCTCTAATCTCAAACACCCAATCTCCTCCCCCTCCCTCAGTAGACATAATTCTAACAAGAAATTAGTCAAAGGAAACACTTCAAAATGTAGAATATAAAAAAAAGCAAGAAGAAAGTCAAACAAAGAATTGAGGATGAAGCAGAAGCAAAGGAAATGGCATTAGGAACGCAACAACCAATGGAATCCTTCTTGAGAAGGAGCTTAGGAAACAATGATAAAAGCCAACAAAGAGGGAAAGGTCTTGTGCACCACCCAACAAGCAAATAATGATAGTGGTCTCCTGGAATTGACGAGGAATGGGTTCATTCTTTAAAGAAAATGCCACAAGAGACATTCTGGCAAAAGAAAATCCAAACATTCTTATGATTCAAGAGACCAAAACAAATAGCCATGAAACCAAAAATATTAAAAAAAAAATCAAAAATTATGAAGGGAAGAAATACAGGCAACAGGAGCATCGGGAGGAATCTGCACAATATGGAAGAAAGGGCTCTGGGAATTGATACAACAAAAAAAGATCAGCACTGAATACAAACGGATCTAATGCAAATAAGCACAAAAGAGAAGTACAGTGTTATAAACATATATGCTCCCAACCACTACAAGGAAAAAGAGCAATGTTGGGACACCATAAAGGAAGCACTAAAAGAAACACAAACTAGGAAAATAATCCTAGGAGGAGACTTAAATTTGGTAAGAAGTATAGAAGAAAAGTTTGGAGGGACATATCACACAAACCCATCCAAGGATGCTCTGGAAGAGATAATGGAACTACACAACTTAATAGACATCTCCCCAAACAATGGAAAATATACCTGGAGCAACAAAAGAGTGGGCAAAAACAACATTAAAGAAAGGCTGGATAGAATTCTGATTCAAAAAAACATAGCAGCAGTGCACAGCTCTATTAAATCAAAAAAATTACATATCAAGGCATCTAATCATAAACCAGTGGCAATAGTGATGGGAAAGATGGAAAATCAAGGACCACTCCCATTTAGATACATCCCAATATGGGACATCAATACAAAAATTAGCAAACTAATCAAGGAAGCATGGGCACCAAGAGTATTAGGATCACCCCAATATATTTTGGAAACAAAATTAAAAAATTTTAAGAGCCTAGTTAAAGGAATGGACAAGAGCAAACGAAATTTAAAAAAAAAAAAAGGGAAAAAAGAGTTGCAACAGAAAATGGATAGCATGTAAATTGAAAAAAAAAGCAAAGAAGAAGACAAGTAGGATTATCTAAGAGAGAAGGAGATATTTTGGGAAATATACAGGGAAAACAGGAAAGAAGAAGAAGAGGCCAAACTGAAATCTAGAAGCCTGTGGCTCAAGGCAGCGGATAAAAACACCTCATTTTTCCACAAAATATGAAGATAAGAAGAGCAAGAAATCAGATAGAAAAAATACAAGCTGACTGTAAAGAGGTCAAAGGTGCAGAGGAACTAAAAAAAGTAGCCCACAAGCACTTTAAAAATTTACTTTCAGCTAAAGAAGAAACGGTTGAGTATGAAGACTTCCTACAACATACAAAAAAAAATCAAAAAAGACCAAAAAGCATAAATGTGCAAAGAGATAATAGAAGAAAAGGTAGTGGTAACCATATGGAGCCTACATCCAGACAAAGCCCCATGACGAGATGGTTTTACAATAGCATTCTACAGATTCCATTGGAATACAATTAGAAAGGACTTCCTAAGAATGGTGAAGAATATCTTCAAAAAAAAATAAGAAGCAATACAAAATCCTCCTACCTTGCTTTAGTCGCAAAAGGATCCAATTCCTCCACTTTCAATAGATTTTGTCCCATCTCTCTTTGTAATTCCTCTTATAAGATCATAACAAAAATAATTGCAAATAGAATCAAGGAAGTGCTTCCAATAATCATATCCGAAAATCAAAGAGGATTCATGCCCAACAGGCAAATCATAGATAATGTAATTATTGTACATGAAGTTGTACATTCTAGTATGCAAAGAAAAGAAAAAGAAATCATAATCAAATTGGATATGGAAAATGCATTTGACAGGGTCAGCCTCCCATATCTAATGGCAGTCCTCAAGAAACTTGGATTTTCAAGAGAAATAACAGTAGTCGTCCAGGCTTGCATCTCCACTCCTTGGATTGCTCCTCTCATAAATGGAAGGCCCAATGAATTTTTTCAAAGCACAAGAGGCCTTAGACAAGGATGCCCTCTCTCTCCCTTCCTATATATTATAATGGCGGAAACTTTAAGCAGAGCCTTGGAAAATCAAAGAAAAGAAAGAAACATCACCGGGCTTAGAATAGCAAGAGGAGTAAAGACAATATACCACTTTCTTTTTGTTGATGACACTTTGTTGTTGGGAGGGGCATCAACAATAATTGCAAGAAGGTTCAAAAGAATTTTGGATGATTTCTTATAGGTTTCAGGTGGGCCCTTAAATAACACCAAATGCAGAATATATGGATGGAATACCCCTCCCAGAATCATGCAAAGGATTTCACAAATCTTAGAAATCCTCATACAGGAAAAATGGACTCACTTCTTTTACTTGGGACTCCCTATCTCAAAAGAGAACATGAAGGCAGAAATATGGACCAAACAGATTGAAAAAATGAAAAACAAAATCCAAAGCTGGGGAATGATGTGGCTAAACATGGTAGGAAGGGTAATATTAATTAAAGCACTCCTAGCAACACTGCCTATCTACCAATATGCAATAATCTTGGCCCCAGCAAGTGCCCACAAACAAATGGAGTTAATCTTAAGAAGTTTTTTATGGCAGGGGGGGAAGCAAGAAAACAAAAAATTCAGCTTGGTTAGGTGGGAGCAAGTAGTTTTACCATATGAACAAGGAGGCTTATCAATCTGGTTACATGGGCTCATGAATGCAGCCCTGGGAATGAAAGTAATATGGAGACTGATCACAGGAAAAGAGAATTGGTGGAAAAAAACACTCATCTCAAAATACATGGACGGCTCTAGGAAATGACTACTTAATGGAAATATCCCATCAAGACAATGTACTCAAGCCTAGAAGCTAGTAAAAAAGACAATTCCTTTAATGAGCAACTACATCTCTAAAATCCCAGGCAATGGAAAAACAATATCGATTTGGGAGGATAGAATTATGGGAAAAGAATCACTAAAGACTCACCCAGAAATTGAAGGCATTCAAAAATGGATGATAGGAAAAGTCTAAATGCTCTTCACTCAATCTCTCTTTGGAACCAAAGAGATTGGCAAGATTGGCAAATCTTAACAATCCCTGCAAATCTAGAGGTGCAATGGAGCAAATTAAGGCAACTTCTAAAAGGAGCAACACCAATAAACTATGATGAGGAAGATGACTTCCTCTGGGATCCAAGTGGTGGAAAATACACAGTCAAGACTAGATACAAAATCCTACAAGAACAACTGAATCAACAAGATTGGGATTTTTAGAAGACAATTTGGAAATCAAAAGGCTTGCCTAAGATCAAAATGTTTATATGGACTCTCTTAAAAGGGAAGATCTTGACCAATGAAAACTTAAAAAAGAAAGGCTTCCAAGGCTTGTCATGATGCCCAATGTGCTTGAAGGCTAAAGAAACCATTCAACATTTATTTCAAGAATGCATTTTCGCCAAAGAGTGTTGGCAGCAGCTCATAAGCCCTCTTGTAATCAATATAAATTTTGAAAAGCCTTTGCCGGATTTTCTCCAAACTTGGGAGAAGGCCTATCCATATACAACAAAGAAGAAAGTCACAATACATAGGATCTGGAAATGCATCCCAGTAGTTCTTTGTTGGCAAATCTGGTTGACGAGAAACAAGTGCATCTTCAAAAATCAAACTCCAAGAATAGGGAAAACCCTCTCAAAAACTTGGGGATTAACTTATGAAATCCTCAATGTCAAGGGAACAACATCAACAGACTATAACACTCTTCAACAAGAAGAACGAGATTGGCTCAACAAAGCCATAATAAATAACAATGGACAAAAAGGACAAAGGAGGACAACTTCAGAAAATAGCTGGAAAATGAGAATGAATGAAGAGGAACTCACAACTTGGAAAAAAAAATTAGAGAAGACATTGTCTCTACTTTGATGGGGCCTCAAAACATAACCCTGGAAAGGCAGGGGCAGGAGGAATTATTCTTGATCCGGATGGGAAAGAAAATGTTACATATGAATGGGGACTTGGAGAAGTCTCAAATAATAAGGCCAAAGCATATAGCCTATTAATGGGAACAAGAATAATAATAAAAAGAGCGATACAAGATCCCATTATAATAGGAGACTCAGCCATAATAATAGAGGCAATGGCCCATCACAAAATCCAAGCAATGAGTTCATGAACAAAATATATAGGAGAATCACGAAGAATTTAGAAGGTTCTGGAGATGTAATCTTCAGACATGTCTTGCGAACCCACAACCAATAGGCAGACCATTTCGCTAATCAAGCAGTGAAAAGAAATGAAGCGAGTTTTTGGGAAAACCAAGAGGAATATCACAACTCTATCCCATAACCTTCATCAAAAGATCATAAGCATGATTTCCACCAAAAGCAAGGAACAAAGCGTACTCATAAAAGAAATAAAAAAAAGCAGCAGTCAGAAATCAGCAAAAGGCATATCTCTGCAATGACGAGCAGAAAGTCATGAGAACTCAGAGGAAACATCATAGCAACTCAAAAAGTTGCATTAGTGTTGGCAACAAGGATGATCGCGATCTTGGTCACAAGAACCACGCAACAATCCATCCCATCGGCGAAAGGCTTTGGGCAGCCTCCAACCTCTACAAATACATTTAGAAATGCAACATATCATGCAACTCCAGTTCAAGGCAAAGTCGTATGTTTGAATCACTCCTCATCTCCCCTGTTCTGCTCCAAATGTCTCTGCCTTTCCTAAGCTCCTCCCTATTTATTCATCACTGCCCATGGATCCTGCATCTCGTCATCTCCTCCAAGCTTTCACCCATCCTCGCTGCGTAAATTCTCAGCTCCCAATCGCACTCCCCCACAATAGATCATGCCCACCTCTTAAGTCCTCCCTCCTCAATGACCCTTCTTCCTGATTGTCACATTCAAGATAGCCAAGCTACAACAAACAGTAAAATGTAGGACAAAAGACAAGCAGGTAGCAACAACATAAGAAGGATTATCTCAGGCAAAACAAGACACACGAAGCACATCAATACAAGGAATAACAAGCAGCACAAGAGGAAGAAGAAGAAACAAATCAAATGGAATTCAACCCCATTGAAAAAACAGCGAGGAATGATGCATGTCCAGCATGCAAAGAGAATAAATTTATGATCCATCGACTACAAGAGTCACTTAAGGATATCAGATCTGAAATGATAATGGAGTATAACTACCAAAAAAGGAACATGGAAATGTAGAAAGAAGAGATCATGGTGCTAAAAACTAAATGCAAGCACTTAGAAGATGCAATGACATACTAACAACACTATGAGCAATGAAGGAGAGAACTCGGTCAACTATGACAAGAAGAAACAACCATCTCAGGAGCAGTCAGTCTACAAGCCATGAAAAATTCTTAGAGAATCCATGATATGTAAATTTGCTTTATTAGTAGGTTAGTATGTTAGGCAGTACTCAAGAATATTCATAGAAATATATGAAGTTTTGAAATCATGCGTAGGAGAAGGGATTGCACTCCCTTCTCTTTGCTTAGTTTCTTTTTCTGCTACTGCCAATTGTAATAGGAGCTTGCTCCATCACAACTTTTGGTAATATATCCACTATCCGACCTTGTTAAAAAAAAAGTCTTATTATGCAATAATTTTGCACCACCCGCACGTGCATTTGCAGTACCTTATCGTGCTTCCAGTACTGACACCAACAGTACCAATTTTGTGCTCTAGAGGTATCCACATAAGTGTATCGAAAAATAACTCCTCATTCCTATGCGGAACATATTTAATGATGACTCAAACATCGTCAATATCATTGAAACTCTATCATTCAGATTGTAAAACGAAGTGGAGCTCATTGAAGACATCATTCCCATGTGGAACTTATGTAATCATGATTGAAACATTGTAAAAAACATTAAAACCCTACCATTCAACTCGTATCACAGGTAAGCAGGAGGTTTCCTTCCATTCTCAGGAATCCAATTGTTGTAAGTTCATTATCGTAGTTGTTATATTCTTAAACCACTTAAGTAATATTATTATGGGGACAGAGACAAAGGGAGGTGGGAGAGAAGGGGAGAGAGAGGAAGCAAAAAGAGAGAGGACGTGAGAGAGAGGAGAGAGAGAGGGGGGAGAGAGATGGAGTTGGAAGGGGAAGAAAGACATAGAGAGAGAAAGGTGGAGAGGGAGTGGTAAGGGAGAGATGGAGAGTCAGTGAGGGGGAGGGAGAGAGAGAGAGGGAGGGAGAAGGTAGAGAGAGAGGGGGAGAGGAAGAGGGAGGGAGAGAGAGATAGATAGATATGGAGAGAGAGTGTGTATGTTTTGGGGGTGAGAAGGAGAGATAAGGGGAGATAGAGATATAGATGGGATGGGGGAGGAAGATATATATAATATATATATTATTATATATATAGAGAGAGAGAGAGAGAGAGAGAGAGAGAGAGAGAGAGAGCATGACATATGTTTAGGGGGTTGAGATAGAGAGAAAAATAAGGAGAGATGGAGGGAGGTATAAATATAGATGGTAGGGGGAGAGAGGAAAGAAGAGAAAGATAGAGAAAGTTAGGGAGAGGCAGATAAACTAAGACATAGGAGATGGGGAGCGGAAGAGAGAGAAGGAGAGGGGGAGGGAGATAGACATATAATGGAAGGTGGAGAGAGAGGGAAGAAGAAAGAGTCTCACAGAGACAAATACATACATAGAAGTTAGATCTAGAAAGTGATGAATATTTTAGATTTTCACTAAAATAAATGTATTGATTTCAATGTAGTAGCTGATTTCTAATCCTATTTGATCACATGCACTATATGCATTGATTTCAGTGTAGATGTCGATTTATAATTCTATTTAATACCTTACACTAGATGCATTGATTTCAATGTCAATGTTGATTTCTACTCTTATTTGATTTCTTGCACATGATGCACTGGTTTCAGTGTAGATATTGATTTTTAATCCTATTTAATCACTTGCACTAGATGCATTGATTTCAGTGTAGATGTCGATTTCTAATCATATTTAATACCTTACACTAGATGCATTGATTTCAGCGTAGATGTTGATTTATACTCATATTTGATTGCTTGCATTAGATGCATTGGTTTCAATGTAGCTATTGATTTCTAATCCTATTTGATTGCTTGCACTAGATGCACTGATTTCAATTTAGATGTTGATTTCTAATCCTATTTGATTGTTTGCACTAAATGCATTGATTTTAGTGTAGATGATGATTTCTGATTTGATGCAACAAGATGTATGATGTAGATTAATTTCAAAGTAATTATATTAATTGTGTGCATTAATTTCAATGTAAGCACATCTCTACCTCCTCCATCTATATCTTTATCTCCCATTGTCTCTCCTTCTCTATCTCTCTATCTCAGCCCCTAAACATACACACTCTCTCTCCCTTCCTCCCCCGCCCCCTCCCCCCTCTCTCTCCCTTCCTTTCCCCTTCTCTCTCTCTCTAACATTTCTCTCTCCATATCTATATCTCTTCCTCCATCCCTGTCTTTGCCTCTCTCTTCTTCCCTCACCCCCCATATATATCTCTATCTCCCCGCGTCTCTCCTTCTCACCCCCAAAACATATACACTCTCTCTCAGTGTAAGCACATAAAAATTATTCAACAATAAATAAAATACTTGAATTTTCATCCTAAAAAAAATGTTTGCTTCTTGAAACTATATACTATTTATAATTGGGTACATTCTTATTATTCCTATTTTCCATCATTCAACATCGCTAATTACTTTGCATTCAAACGTTGTAATAGAAAATAACTACCATTGAAAATTATTTGGGGTTTGAATGGTCTATGTTTCCAAATAGTTTAAGATTGATTGTAATGCAGATTGTTTGTAATTGACTATACTCTTAGTATTCACATTTTCTATCTATCAAAATTGTTATATTGACACTTTACACTCAAAATTTGTATTTCATCATTTTTCATCAGTGAAGTTACTAATAGAGTCTCTCATCTCAACAAACTGAGGCAACTAAGCAATTTTTAAATTAAATTGACCAAATAAATCTTAGACATATTTAGTATATTTAAAATGATCAAAATAATTAGATGTTCAACAAATTTTGTATGCTCGCACACGACTAAAACCAACCTAGATCCATCTTAACACCGGATCTATCAAGCGTCGAGAGGGATTAAATCTCTCGAGGTGCAAACCTTTCCTCAAATTTTGCACTCAAAAAATAAGTTTGCACCTCGAGAAATTTGATCCCTCTCGGGGCTTAATAAATCTGGTGTTAAGATGAATCTATACCAATAATTTTGTACCTTCGTTCCCTCTCGGGGATTATTTTGTACCTTCGTTCCCAAAAAAAGGTGAGGATTACAATTTTAATCAATATAGTAGCCAAACGAGATTGCAGTTTGAATCCAACAAAGCTATGAGATTCCTACTTTCGGGGGACGTATGTGTTTTTTTATATTATTTTGTAAAAGGTTCTTCCGATGGACACTTCAACATTAACGTCTAATGACAGTGACCTTATGATTGGCCTATTGGTCAACAGTTTTTGAATTAATCTAAATTTATCTTTTTCCTATAATTTATTATGTTAAAGGATTGAAAACTATCATTACATAATTTCATAGCAAAAAATAATAACTTCTTACAAAATTCAAATTTACCAAGGAACTATAATTGATCGATGCACGTGTAATTCTTTTCGATGTTACTTAAAATCAATATCAAATTGTTGAATGAATGAGAACACAATATAACACATGTTTTTAACTTTTGGTAATTATTCGAAGTATTTCACAATGTAAATTGCTTTTGGATCTCAAAACCAGAGATGGTGGTGTGAGCAATGGTGACATACAAATGTAAATTGCTTTTGGATCTCAAAACCAGAGATGGTGGTGTGAGCAATGGTGACATACGTTGAGCTCATATGTATAGCAGTGTAATTCCTAGTTTTAACACCCATAGTTTCCAAACACACCTTGAGGTTGAGCAATGTGTATTGTAATTTTTGGAGCATGCCACTGAGTTCCAAGTTCTCTGATCTCAACAAGGAATTCTTTTTTGTTATAAAAGCGTAATGTTGTGAAGTAACCTTGATTTTTTTAATATCTTCTCTTTTTTTCTTCTCAAATATATATTTCAAATTAGTTGCCATACAAGGGAACAAGTACAAATATGAGCAAATTCTCTTATTAATTACATTTTTTACAACATAAGACAAACTTGTTTTTTGCTTTCTCGCATTCTGAGCGGAGTCTCCTTAGGGATTTTGCATTTGTGCTCAAGTCCTTTTTGTTTCTTCTCTTGAATTGTTGGACACAGTAATTGAGTAGCCTGTTATCAAAATCCTCCCCTCCGAAATGCATGTCCCCTCCAATAGCTTCACGTTGAATTCACTATTCTCAATAGTAAGAACAAAGACATCAAAGGTACCTCCACCTAGGTCTAAAATCAAGATTCTTTTATTTTCTTTGCAGTCTGTATAGAACCCATAATCGATAGTTGTAGTTGTGGGTTCGTTAATCATTTTCATGACCATGAGGCCGACAATGACGACAACATCTTTAGTAGCCTTCCTCTGAGAATATTTAAAATAGGTTGTATTGTGATAACATCATTCTTGACATCATATTTGAGATAAACTTCAACTATCATCTTCATCTTCGAGAAAACCATGGAAGATATCTCCTCTGTTGCAAACTCCTTTCTTTGACCTTTGTAATGGACTTGGATAAAATGCTCACCTTTGTCTCCACAGATGGCAGTGAAGGGCCATAGTTTCATGTCACTCTACACACAGGGATCGTTGAATCTCCTTCCGATGAGTCTTTTGACATCGAAGATGGTGTTCTACAGATTTGTTGTGATCTCATACTTGGCATAATCACCAACGACTCTCTCAGAAGATGTGAACACAACCATGGAAGGGGTGGCTTTGTTTCCTTGGTCGTTAAGAATAATTTCAATTCTATTGTGTTGCCATACTCCTAAGCAATTGTATGTAGTTCCAAGATCAATGCCAATAGCCTTACCTTCACCTTTGGCATCCATTGCCTTACTAATAACAGTTCCCAATTAACATGAGATTAAAAATTCCAACTTACAAATCTATTAGTGGAATGGAGAATTGGAAAAGGATGCAAACAGTCCTCCTTATCAACGTCTTGTGTTTGCACGAATTTGGCTGCAGAAATTCATTCAACGGAAATTATTGTAAGGTACATGCTGGGGGAAAATCCAACAGGAGGGTGGATAGCGAATCGAAAACCCATCCAAAAGATGAAGGTGTGGTTAAAATAAGGTGAATCCAATGGAAAGAATTGCAAGGCATCGATTTCCTTTATTGAAAAAAAAACCACCCAGGACTTAAGGTTTGAAGATCCATTTACAATTTCATTTGGGAGAAAACTATTGGTCGAAAGGGATTTTAACGTGAGGAAGAGCTCTGCAAAGATGATTGTAGTCTCGTGGCTCACCATTATCATCGAACTGTCTAGATTATATCAAGCATATGGTGGGTCACCTGCTACTAATGATTGTATAAAGGCTTACTCTGAAGCATGGGAAATCATGGAGCTCGTGGAAAACTCAGACACAGAAGTTGCTTTCGTGAAGAAACAAACTGATGGAATATTCCACCATTTGAAAGAATCACGCAGGTGGTTTGGCATTGCTATTCCGATTAACAACTACAACTGCGAAGACAGATCAATTGAAGTTGTCAAGCGATCACTCCAAGACCTTGCAGATGGAAAATTGTGGGTGTATCTGTAGAACTGGGTATGATTAATGGGGGTGATACTATTGAGATTCGCAATAGTTGTTGAGGATTATGAATTTCAACAATGTCACTAACAGAAACCTCATAATATAATGCATATCAACATAATTATTAAATATATAATTTATATATTATATTTTCTTCTTTAAATTGAAATTATATTTACTACACAAGTGAGAGTATACAAGTGTCTGTGTGATTGGTAGCAAGACGATAACCTCCAACTTCTCACCTAACATTCTATGTGGTAAGAAATCTAGAGGTGACATTCCAAACATTGTCATATCTTTAAATTTAATGTGCCAAGTCAATACACTAAACTAGATCCCCAGGAAAGGACAGGCATATTATAATATATGTGAAATTTCATGAAAGGATAACGAGCTATTTGGACCTTTCATTTCAAGATACTCTCCCCATTTTTGTTTAGTTGGGATTTTGCATACAAAATTACTTGCTTTAATTGATCCAAGTGGATAGTGGTGGTCATCCGCCTATTCCACTTGGACACCCACCAATGTATCATTATTTCTTTCAATTTCCATAATTGTAGCACAATTTTTTTTTGGTAATGGGAAAATGTGTGTCTTTGGCTAACATTTGCAGTCAAAAGTTATAGTCCTCACATAGATATTTCTAACGAGGTATCGTGCACATCAAATGGAGACCGTATGCCAAAGTTACGACCCCAAGTTGTTTATGTACCAATTTACCCCAATGGGGCCTATAGTTTTGGTGCTTCATCTCCTAGGGTTAGGTTTTCAAATGTTTAGGGTTTTCCATTGTTTCTCAATAATAAATAGGCCTTAGATCATCATTGTAACACTATTCATAGGCATGTAACCACCACATCTCTTCTTAGAGATAAGTTACCATCGCCCGAGCTAGTTTATTTCCATTTTGTATGTAAACATTGTTATTGCTCAAACTAGCAGGGGACTTAAAAAGGATCTCTAAAGGGGGGGAATGCTAGACCAAGGGAAACAAATGGATACTTAGCCCATTGTCACCTTAACTAAGGCTCCCTACTATTTATGAACTTTCACCGATGGGATGATATCTAATATATATGGAGTCACAAATGAAGGAGAAATCAACAAATGGATATAGAGTCCCTTTCCAGAAGAGTTTTAAGAATGGAGCTTGTTTGCTTTCTGAGCAAGGTAGAATGTCTTCTAGAAGAAGGTTGAGAGGATTTGAGGGTTATGCTTAAGGAATATGACATGTGAGAAAGTTTCCTAATCCCTGAAATCCTTATTGAAATTGATATCCCCAATGGTTCCTGAAGGATTGTCTTTTCAAAGGAATGGGACCTCAGGGGTGTTGGCTTAGGGGGTCTTAACATAGGTTCAGAGTTAGTTGTGCTAACCAACAAAATCTTACACTACTGGCCCTTTCGGTAACAACCTACGTAGCACAGGCTGCAGTCTCACCTGAAGCAGTATGGGGGGATGCTAGAACCAAGTTTCAACATCCAGAGATCAGTGTGATGTCTTTTAATTCCATAGATCTTCCTTTGCGTAGATCTATAAGCCCCTAGGGATTGGTACTGCAACTTCCTTTAAACAACCTCTATACCTTTGCAAAGGTCTACGATTGGTCTTTGTGGACCCTTAACAATCTATTCAAAAACTTACGTGCACTAGAAAATAACTCTGGATCTGAGCTCGTGTAGATCTACTTAAGTATTAATAAAAAGAGAAGATAATTCATCAAAGTCTTCACGGAATTACATAAACATGCTTGTGTATATCTTCTAACAATTATTCAATAGAGTCGCACATCATTAGATCAATATTTCATAAATATATTATTCATTCACAGTATATATCGCAATCATAAATCAACAAAAGTAAACAGATAAACACAGGTAATTTTTAGCAATTTTCTTTATTGATCTTCAATATGGTATTATAGAATCAAGACTACCCTATGCACTCAACTGTGGAATTTACCTAGGCCTCTGAACACTCAGCTGCAGAGCCTTTCTCTCCTATCTGGCCCACTTCTCTGTGCTAAGACTTCTCTTCTATTCACCCATTATATCTCTGATTCTGCCTTAGACTCTTTAAGACATGCCTACTTATAGCTTTTTTTCGCGGACCATGGGTAGATCTCAAAACCGACTCAACTTTACATAAACAAGGGGCTAAAACACCTTTGAATCCTAATCACCTATGCACTCTGCATCCACAAATCATGGAGACTTTACATCTTTTTACAAAAATTACATCAAAACTTTGGGTTTTTAACCCCCAAAACTGACCCAAGGGAACCCATCTGTTATAGACATTTTTGGGCAATTCAACCCCAATCATAAATGTCCATAAACTAAGGGCTCCTAATTCCCTAAAAGTGTTGCTTCACTGCCTAAAGGAACAAGGTCAGCTAATTACATCATCTCCCAGAAGTTCTCCACTGAAAATTGCTCATAAATGGTCAAAACTGGACCATACTGAAAGCTCAGTGGAGAGGGTGCGATGCATATCACCTTCCTAGTGTACAAGGTGTGATGCATACTGAATTGCTCCTCTGTAGGGTGTGATGGTCGGGAATGGACAAATGGCAGGGACAAAAATGCGAGGTGGAAGATCGTGGAATCTTCCAGAAGCTTCCCCTCTGACACTTGCCTCTCTATTTTCGACCAGGGATGAGTAAGAGATCGTCATTCTCCAAGTGGAAGAAGGAACTATCAGAGAGAGGACACTAATCAAGATCCCAGAAGATGACTCACCTCTCTGTA
>APFE030361061.1:10553-72350 GCA_000404065.3 Pinus taeda | reverse complement strand
GTGACAAGGGAGGAACATGATGATCATTGCGGAGGATTGGGTCATGCTTTAGCCACATGGAGAATTGGCTAAGTGCTCGGCATGACTCATGGATAGATTGGAGGGCACACACTTGAGTTGCTTGGGTGGACTTCTCATGGCCGAGACCAAGAGCAAGTCTTGGTGGAACCTTCAGTAGGGGAGCTATGATGGAAGGGACTCGTGATGATAATGATATGGTTGGGTGACCGAGTTCACTAGACCGAAGATTGCAGAATTGGATGAGGATGACCAATTTTTGTGATGGGTCTACTTGGTTGGACTACATGGGAAACTTAGTCATGGACATCAAGTTGGAGACATGGAGCAGCATGTGGAGATTGTGACAGGGTGGTCGGTGGTCATGGATTGAGATGATTTCTGATATATGACATACCAATGGGGTATGGTGATCTTGGTGACAGATGGTTGCCGGGACAAGACATGATGGAGATAGTGGTTCTACATATGTTGCAGGGATGTTTGCAGTATGTGGAGAAGTTGACATCATGGGTGAGACAATTGTTGATGATCTTGGTGGATGGCTACCAGGATGGTATGTTGTCGAGGATGACAATGGCTTCAGGTGGAGGAGGATGTAAGGACCTGCAGTTCCGCCGATGTGCGACCGCGACTGGATGGAGAGCACGGACGGGTGGAAGGTCAAACAAACTACGTTACGGTTGAAGTGCGAGATCACGGCTTCATGTGCGATGGAGATAATGTGCACAAGGAAGAGGAGGGCGAGCTGATATATATGCGTGGAGGCATGGTTTAAAACATATGGAGGCCGACTAACAAACATGAGAAGCCGACGGAGCATGAACGCGTTTGGAAGGAGGCCGACTTGAAGTTTAGAGTGTTTGCGATGATGTTTGAGGGCATGGGCAGGTCGGCTGGGTAGCCACGACCTCGCCCTACCACTCGTATATACTTGGTGCGAGTTGAAGTCATTTGCAACCATTCGCTCATCGCTCAACATGTGAAGAAGGCATAGAACAAGGTGTGGACGCAACAAGAGGTGGAGGCGTAGGTTTAGGTGATGCGCCCGTTCTTGGGCAAGGCCGCACGAAGTTAAGTCGCTTGTCTTGGTTTTGGGTGAAGGGCGTGGGCAGGGCCGCCCGCTTGTTGGAGAAGGGCGTGCACGGGTGTGTGGCACCCAAATTGTGTGAAGTAGCACCTGATGATGAAATGAAGGCATGGGTGCCTGGTTTGTGCGACGACTTGGCACGGATTCTTAGGTGACTCGGGTGAGCGCCCGCCCGTCGTGCAAGTGTGCACGGTGACTTGGTGGAGTGTTGAGATTGTGAACAGAGATGTGTCTCAGGCAGAGGCGCTCGTGTGTGGCGACTTGGAGGTGTGCCCACGTTGGGCAAACAACACGATCATGCGACGAGGTGAACGAAGGGTTGGTGATTCGTGCGGCAATCGTGCGGAGGTGCCGACGAGCTGGGAAACCGAGTTTGCCGAAGTTGGAAATTTGGCTAAGTATAAATTTGGGGTTTCCCAAGGACTTAGTCTATACTTTGTAAAAGTGAAAAAATTGTATAATATATTGATATTTGGGTAGACTCATATTGCAGGGAGTTGCCCCTCCTTTTATACTGTTGTGTATTTCTCTTGTATAATGCTATTTATGTGAATGTTATGGGCTTTCACTTGTATAAAGGATAAAAGAAATAATACTTGGTAACAGAAATAAAAATAAGTACGGAATGTTAGGCGTAGTCTACAATCGTAAGTATTGGTGAAAAGAAAACGGTTGATAGTGCCGCACCTCGCTATAAGCGGTTGAAAGACTACCGCAGGTGTAGGGGTGTGACACATTGAGTCGAATAGTCACAACAAAAACCCATTGGGTATCCATTAAAATGTGACTACGTGACCTTCATACCATTGAAATGCGACCTTACTGCTTGGCACTGAAATGTACTGTGAGTCACAGTTCACATACCCAACCTCAAAAAACCAATTTTCATATGCGACTTACACTCATAGACAATTGTGCAACTTGAGGAAGGACTTGTGGAGCCATAAATCACACTTGCATATTCCAGAAAATGCGATCACGCTTGAAGGCCAGCAGATTCTTGCACATTGTAAGGAATAAGGTGTGGGGTTCATTGTAGACTCCATTTTCTCGCAACAATGTGCAATTGCTTGTTTTCCTTATCTCTCAGTGGATATGTACCATGATCAGGTGCTAGTTTTCCCCTTCTTATGATTTTACTGTCATAATTTTATGGTCTCCATACCTCACAAAGAAATCAGAAGATGAGACAATGGTTGTTGAAGGATGAAATCAAACTATACGGTGATACCATTGATGAAAGGTGGAAGAATCGGTTACATGAATTCGATTTTATAGTTTTATCTGGAGGTGAATGGTTCGAAAAGAATGAGGTTATGGGTTGCCACTATTGTACAAAAATGAATTTTACAAGCCCGTGAACAACTTTATTCATAGAAAATCCCTTAGATTGGCATTCAAGTTCATTACTGCATATCCAAACTACAATGGTTTAATATTCTTTAGAACTTTTACATCCAATCACTTCGAAAATGAGGAATGGTTCAGCGACAATACTTTTAACCGTACTCTTCCACAAGAATCAGTTCAACATGCCATTGTTAGATGCATAAATGCATAAAATTGAGTGGATGAATTTCATAAAGCAGCCAAAGAAGACTTTGCAAAGGGATTGAAATTGAAGCTTTTTTATACTTCCCTTGCTTTATTGCCGAGGCCTAATGGACATTTAGGTCCAGAACCAATTAAAATACACAACAATGGAGCTACATTCAACACCCATTCCATAGTAGGCCCACGGTAAAATATTGATTGAAGAAATGCAGAGAGACCCTATAAAATGCACTCTCTCTGATAACACATTGGCACAACAATTGACCACACAGGGGTCTAAATTAATTATTTATTAATATCATTCTTTCAATTAGTATATTGTATTTCCATCATCATCCTTTGTTTAAAATTATGCCTGACCAATGTTATTTGCCTACAGGCAGAAGGAGGGAAGCAAGATGTTTGTCTATGCAGAAGGATTTGGGTTTCTCATGGAGCTTGTGTAATTAGGGTTTCCTTTAGCAAGCAAGATGGTCCCTTACAAGCTTCAAGAACCTTTCAATAAACTGAAAGGCACAACACCAAAAGATGGATGAATGCAAGTGAGGCATAATGGTAGGGAAATAGGCTTGTATCAGGACCTAACAACCACACCGTTGCAGCAGATGGAAAACAAGTGTTTTAGGGTTTCCAAGGAATCCTCCTCTTCTTATTCGTAATGTAAATATCACTCACCGTAATGTAAGAAATTATGCTAAGAATTATTTGAGCATGTAATAGTCATTAGGCCTGAGAGAGAAGTGAGTAAGCTCAAGAGTCATGAGGATCGCTGAAAGGTCACATGAGAAGGTGAAGGGCCATCCTCCATATTTACATAAATGTTCCCTCATGCCTCATAAGGTTGGGGATTTTAGCACTTGAGTTGAGGCTAGGACTAGATAGCTTATTTTTTGCTTGAGAGCTAGAGGCACTCAACTCTTGGAAGCTAGTAGAGTGAGTTGCAGTGAGGCTAGGGTTTTGCACTAGGAAATGGTATGAGCAACTCATGTTCCATAGTTGGGATTTGACAAATTGCAAGAGATGTACTTGTATTTGCAACAAAAATTATAATATGTTATTCATTTATGGCATTGATTCCCATGCTTGTTCATAGTGGTTGTATTGTTTTTCTGATATTTTCACTACATTTGTATGTGTGCATTCATACATGTAATATGTTATGGACTTGTTCATGGTTGTTGTATGTATTTTTACTTTCAGATCTGTGTTTACTTATTTATCGCCATGTTGGTGATCTATTGTGAACTAATTTGCAACTAACCTCTGGCATGTTCATGGTCATGTATGTCTGATTGGGTTTTGGCTCACTAATCCCTCTCATGGCATACCCCTTCTTATTGTCGTTGAGACCTGTTTATACCTCTTTCTGTAGTTTGTCAATATTGGGTTGATTTTGTTTCACTATCGAGGAATTTCATTCTTGCCCCCACTTCGACACCTTCTCGTTTGACACATACCAGATGGGGCTCCAAATGGTGTGACGTCTAATTGGGACTTCACAATAGGGAGACCCATTTATTATTGGCAGTACATTCCAGCACGTCAACAGGTTGCAATAGAAATCAATTTTTTGGTCATTCCCAAAACATACAAGACATCTTCTAGTAGCAAGGATTAACAAGACTCCCTATGAAACTTAGAAATGCCAATTCTAGTTGCTTTGTAGTTGGCATTGTTCCCAAGTTCTATATAGAAGTACATTTCCTTCTCCTCCAGGATTGTTAAAGATGCCTAAACTCTTGTTATGTGGTAATAAGGCTCAATATGAATGTATCACATGTTGGTGGTCATTGAAGTCAAGAGACAAGAAATGAGTGAAAACTCATTTTCAAATTTGGCTACAAATTCATCCATTTTAACTATTATAACAACATTCTTCATCTATTTTCCCCTTTCTTGTTAGGGCACTGGCTAGCGAGGTGTCCTCACTGGTCACAAACAAAACATTTTATTTTTTATGACCTTTCTTCTTCTCTCCTTTAGAAGTCGACACATAACTTGGCCTTTTTTTCCCTCGATTTTCCCTTACCAAATAAGGTGAGATTTCTTCCTCCTTAAACTTCTTCTTCTGGTCACCATGTCGATCCCCTTCTATAATCTCCTATTGTATGAAGTTGTCCCACATTATTTCTCAAGTGGGATGATTCTCTTGACCCATGATGCATTTCACAAACACATCACATTGTTTCGTAAAACCATTCAAGGCTATATGCACTAATTATAGTTTAGAGATTATCTCCCCTACAACTACCATCTCATCCCATAACTAATTGATCATGTTCAAGTAGGAAGTTACGCCCTCACCCTTGGACATTTTTATGCTATGTAAATGGTCCCTTAGTACCATTTTTCTACTATGGTAGTTTCTTTGGTACCACTTGGTGAGCACATCCCACTTTTCTTTAGATATATTCTTCTTAGACAAATGTGGAATTAAGTGGCGTTTAACCTTGTCCAAAGTAATCCTTAGTTCCTTTGCTTATTTCACCTCATGAAGGTCTAGGGAAAAAGGATCTAAAACTAGTGGAACCACTGTGGTGTTGACAAAGTTTCACAATTTGTTCTCCTTGAGAATTGTTTTGATTTGAACCCTCCATTAAACATAGTTCAAGGGCCCTTCTAGTTTGTCTTCATATTGAACACTAGTAGCCATGATGGATTAGACCCTTGAATCACTTGTTTTCTAAAAGTTTGAACTCCTTTGAGCTGGTATATGTTTCAAATACCCTTGGTTTCATAATCAAAGACTACAACTCTTATACCATGCTATAATTCTTGAATCCAAGTGAGACTTTCTTCCCAATAAAATTACACTCAGAACATAAATAAAAATTAACATTCATATATGAATTTCATGATAGAAAATGCACTAGGTTCCTAATTCAACATGCACAGTAGAAATAAAATAACTATAAAAGCAAGCACAAAAATATTTTGACACATTTTTACCCTAGAAACCCCAATATGGGAAAACCAACAAAGTTTGTGCTTCTATTCAGCTTGGAAATTTCAATTACAACAAGTATACACTTCAAAAAATTATAGTAGTAAAAATACTCAACAATTTCCCTGTCATGGCCTGCTTTGTGTGGCCTATTCGACCCATAAAATATTGTTGTATAACTTCAAGAAATACTGCCTATATGACCCAACTATTTAAGCATGTATGACCCTTATAATTTCATTCTATATGCATGTAAGAATTTTGGTGTATACAACCCTGAGAATTTCGACCTTGTATGGCCCAGATAAACTTAGTCTTCTTGTTATCCATACTCAACTTGTTTACTGCCCCTGAAACATGAGTTATTCACTGTCTTCTCTTGTCATCAATTCAACCTCCTATTTCTAAGCTGAAAGGCTAGTCACTTGTGCCAAATCAATCTGCCTCTCCAACAACCTAATTTCCAATGTGATGGAGGGTTGAGATTGCATCTCCACACTTGAGATCTATGGTCGTGATATAATATTTTGTCGACCATTTTAACTTTATAAAAGTTGGCCAATAAAGTCAAAAATTTATTTAGTGACTTTATGCCTAAGGTCCAAACTTGAGAAATAATTAATTAATTTTGATGTGAGAGAATATTGGTGATTCACTTCATGTCATGGAACTTAACATATGCAGAATCACCTACCAAGCTACTATTTCAACAAATTTATTTGTAGATGAGTGTCCCAAGACACAGGAAGAGGAAGAGGACATGTCTCATGTTCCATATGCGAGAGTGGTTGGAAGTTTGATAGCCTATACTAGACTAGACATTCCACATGTAGTGGAAGCATTGAGCAGGTAGATGTCAAAACAAGGGAAGGAGCATTGGGCAACAACAAAGAGGGTGTTTAGATATCTATGTGGCATTACTTATTATGGATTGTGTTATGGAGGAAGACCATGATTGGACAAAGTTTTGGACATACATGGCTTTATTGGTGCATACAGGGATGGTAAAAGATCTAAAGTGGATATGTGTTTAACTTATTTGCAGGGATAATCATTTGGATGAGAAAGAGATAGTCTGTAGTGGCACTCTCAACTAAAAAATAATAATACATGACAACTACTCATGCAACCAAGGAAGCAATTTGTTTACAAAGTTTGTGTTCAAGTATTGGGTCGGTACAACAAGCTTTAAGGATAGATTGTGACAATCAAAGTGTAATTTTCCTAGAAAAGGAACCTGCTTATCATTCGAAGACAAAGTGTATTTATGTTCAATATAAGTTTGTGAGAGATATGGTTGAAGAGAAGAAGGTGCTACTGGAAAATATGGATACTTTGAAGAATTTTGTAGGTTCATTGATAAAATTTATGAGCACTAAGAAGTCCTATTTGTGTAGAGAAACAATGGGATTTACTACCTTGGATTGTTGATCATGAACTCTTATGACCCCATGTTTGAAAAGAAAACAATAAGTGGAAGAATGTTGGGTATGTGTTATATTCTTTGCATGATTACTTGTATTTGGACCCCACTTCCTAACGGGGGGGGGGGCTTTCCCCCTTGTATAATTGTTTCCACCCCCTGGCGGGGTCTTCCATGGCTAGCGCCCTTGAAGTGAAATTTTTGGAAAAAATTTCTAGTAAAATATTGTAACTTCATAGTCAATCTGGTTCGTTCATCATTAGGTTGCATACATGATGGTAGAAGTTATGTTAGGTTTGTTTTTTTTCCCTATAACATAACCCTCTTTTAAGAGGGAATTACATAATGGCTATGTAATCATTGAGAGATATAGAAAAATAACGTTGATTTTCTCAGTTTTGGGTTTCTAATATAAAATCTCTGTGCAAACTGTGCATGAGTGCTATTAATTTTTTTTTTTTTGTTTTATATTGAGAATTTGTTTGTAGGAATTATCTATACATGGTTAAAAACTACAAAACCAAGGCATGGAATCTTGGGATAGGAAAAAAATCTTAGAGTTCATAACTATTATGGAAATATGAGGGCTAGAGTTGTTATATTTAATATAAATAATGGAGCTTCTATTTGTTGGGATTGCCTTTCAGACGTAAACAAATCAATGAGAGGAAGATTGTAACGAAGCAATGAGAAATACTTTCAAAATAAATGCTTCTCTAATCATTATGATGACAATAAAGTGTGATAATTTGATGATTTGAAATTGGGGTAAACGACCATAGATGAACATGTAATAAATTAGAGGAATTTCTAAGATATAAAAAGTATTTCCTAGATAGGAAGGTAAAAAATCAAATTTTCTTGAATGGATTGCTTCAATACTTGATCTAAATTGGATTAATATACAATTTTTCATTTATCTCAGTGCTTTCAAAGTGAAAAACTTGGAGGAATTAACTTGTTAGGTCATTTTTACCAGTTAACAAAGTTATTGACCAAGCGAGAACTATTACCTCAAAACGAGAACTCTAGCCGAAAGGCAAAAAAAAAACATGAAAAAACAACTTGAAAACAAAAAGTGTTGATGTTGGAATAAAGTTTTTTTTTAGGGGGTTAAATTTTCAATATTTGTTAATAATGACATTAAAGATAAAATATAATGACTCTGAAAAACTTTAGAAGTCCAATGATTTTTAGGCATGGCATTAAAGCTAAAATATCACATCTTTGAAAAGTATTAAAATTCCAATGATTTTCAAAGATGACATTAAAGATAAAATATCATGTCTCTAAAAAACCTTAAAATTCCAACAATTTTCAGGCATGATATTAAAGATAAAATATCAGGTCTATGTAAAGCCTTAAAATTTGAACAATTTTTAGTCATGGTTTTAAAGAAAAAATACTTATAATTGTTTTCAAAGTGAGAACCTGAAAGAGTTTTCTTTTGTTTTTTTGTTTTTTGTTTTGTTTTTTTGTTTTTCATGTTAAAAGTATAGTGATTTTAAAATTTTAGCCTAAGACAACTTGATACATTGCAACAAAAATTTAAAAATCAACCATCAAATTGACACACAGTGTAGGCGAACTCCACCCATTGTAATGAAAACTTAAATACCAACCATGAAATTGACACATTGTGGGGGCTAACTCGATCCATTATAACAAAAACTTTAAAATCAACTATCAAATTGACACATAATGGTTTCAAGTTGTTAGTTGATGATCGCCACAGACCCCGCAGGAACAAAATAAAATATAACAAAATAATAAATATATAATAAATAAAAATTTGAAAAATACAGAAGAAAACAAAAATTAAAACATTGAAAACAAATTAAAAAAATATTAATAACAAAGTAAATAAAAACTAAATATATAAACATAAAAAGAAAAGAACATGAAAAAAAAAAAAAAATACCAAACAAACAAACAAACTATTTTAAAAAAACATAATTTAAAAAAATAATCCAAAAAAATAAATAAAAGAAAAATTTAAAAATATAAAAATAATAATAATAATTAAAAAAACAAAGCCCTGCAGGCCCTAGGCGTGTGAGGATCGATTCCTAAAATCGACCTTGCCCTTCACAGGGCCCACAGGGAGCCGCTCCCTAGGCCAGACGCCCTGGGCAGGGCAAGGTGGATTCCGGGAATCGACCTTGCGTTGCCTTTGGGCAGGAGGGGCATCGATTTTTTTTTTTTTGAAGTATTGTTTTAAAGTGTTTTTTAATGTTTTTACTATTTTTTTTTGTCAAGTTGTTTGTGTTCCTCGAAGCTTGACCCGTGGCTTGATAAACCACAACCTAGGGGCATCTAAGCCGTTAAAGTCACACAGGATGACACCCGACCTGGGCTACACCAGCCCTAAGTTGACTAGATTTTTAGCATGTCTCCTCCCCTTAGCACGGATACAACAACCCCTATGAGGTTTGATCCTAGGTCACTTTGCTAACGAGGCCCATCCTCAACCAATTGTGCTAGTAGGACTTGACATCCTTTTTTTTTTAATTTAATTATATCTTTAATTTTTTATGTTTCTAATTTTTATTTTTAAGGGAATTTTTTTTGAAGTGTATGTTTTATCATTTTTTTTTTGTTATTTCTACTTAAAATCTTATTTGAATCATTTTTTTGGAAAAAAACACTTAAAATGCGATCATATTTAAATACGTATTTTTTAATTATATCTATATGCAAAATGTGTATTTTTATTAAGTGTTTAAAATTATTATTCTTTAGTGACAATTATTTTATGTGTATTGAAGTATTTTTTTTTTAACGAAGACGGTTATGATATATTAGTGAAACTGGTGGAAAAAAGAGTGGGGCTTTGCCGTAGCAGCCCAGATTACATTCTGCTTACACTTTTAGAGCAGCAACTGATACTGAATCATTATGGAGGTGATGCTATAGATCTGACCTCATTAATGAACAACAAACCTCTGTCCAGGGCGCTCCCTCTGTTTGCCATCAAGTCCGCTTCGCTGTTTGAAGTTCTGAGAATATGGTAAATTTTGTATGATGCAAAGAATGTGAGGACTCTTTTCAATCTTTCCAGGGTTCTGTTGAGGTCGGCATTTCTGAAGAGCTCTCCATCAATCAGCTTTTTCACGAGGATCTCCGAGTCTCCAAAAATCTGGATGTCCTTGACTCCTTTTTCTCTGGCGATTTGGCAGGCTTTGAGAAGGCTGAGTAGTTCAGCTTGGTTGTTGGTCTTCACACCGAGGCCCCAGAAGAAAGAGTCTTTGGATCGCCCATCAGGAGAGTAGATGATGCCGCCAGCGCCTGAGGGACCGGGGTTTCCTTTTGAAGCCCCGTCGAAGAAAATTGAGCACAGATTTTGAGCTCGCCACCATGCCTGAAAGGAACCATCTGCGTCTCTCATCTTCCAGGCAGGGAGCTCCAGCTTGGGGGAGGGGAGAATATTCCTGGGTTGCGGATCAAACTTACCAATCCATCGTTTTTCTGTCTGCTGGAGAAAAGGGTCCTCTTTAACATACTGGTGCTGCACCGATTCGATCAACAGAGATCTGGCCTTAGCTGCAACTTGCAGGGGCGATAGATGGTGATCCATGAATACCTTCTGGTTGCGGGCCAACCAGATCTTCCAACAGACGAATTTGGGCAGCGCATTCTAGATTTTATACCAGATCGACTTCTGAGGGATGTGCCGAGGATACCGGTGATTCCAATCAGCGAAGAGGTCTGGAATTGAGGTCTGGGCAGGGGAGGATGTGTGAAGGTCTTGGAGCGAAAATCCCCAGACATCTTTTGCAAACTGACAGTCAATGAAAAGATGTTGAGTTGTCTCAGCATTGCATCTGCAAAGGGCGCACCAGTGAGGGCCAGCGAAGCTTCTTTTGCTTAGGTTGTCGCCTGTTAGAATCTTATTGTGGATCAGAGTCCAGGCAAAAAAATTTACTTTCGGGAGAGCTGCAGGATCCCAAATACTCTTCCACAATGCCGGGCTATGGTTGCTGTTCCCCGTTGTCTGATAAGCTTTGTATCCCTCAGCTGTTGTATAATCGCCAGAGCGTCCCCAACCCCAATGGTCTTGTATCGAACTATGGATCGGGGCGGCGTCGATGAGCAGGTTCATGAGGATTAATTTTTGCTATTGGAGATGGTCTGGAGGAGCAGGGATTGCCCAATCAACCCAATCGCCACTCAGATCCCACTCTGATATGTCGCTCAACCTTGTCTTCCCTGCTGTTGTTAACCAATCTCTTAAACCTGCGATTTCTTCATTGTGGATGAGGGCATTTCGCCCCATTATCCTGTCCTGCCAGAGCCTGGTTCCCTTGCCATTCCCTGGGATTTGATAGATGAATCGTTTGAAGTTTTTATTGCTTTTCAGGCAAATCTTCCACAGCAGCGTGCAATTGACTGTGTCTTCCAGGTGGAGGTTTCTCAAGTCGATGGAGTTTGTGTATTTAGCTCGCAGAGTGAGACTTACAGGATGAGTTGGTTCTTTTAAAATTTTCCACAGGATCTTGCTTCCTAATGCGAGATTGGCCAGGGAAGGATCTCATATGTTCAAACCTCCTTCATCGATGGGTTTCTTGACTGTTTCCCAACTGACAAGATGGAGTTTCTTATCATTGCCCCTGCCGCCTTGCCAGAGGAAATTTCGAAGCAGCGTGGAGATTTGATCCATGATATTTTTGGGAGCGAGTAAAAATGCAGCTTGTTAGATTATTAAAGAAGAGAGCTGCGATTTAATTAAGATGACATTACCTCCTTTAGTCAACCAGTGGCCTCCCCAATTCGAGATCTTGGATTTGAACTTGCAGATAATGTCTGTCCAGAGCGATCTCTTATTGACTCCTGAGATTATGGGAAGACCGAGATATTTAATTTTCTCCCAGTGTGAGTGCCCTTTGAAGCCAAGTGTGTTGGCTATGGCGGAGAGGGCCTGCTGATCTGTGTTCCAACTGTAAACTTCACTTTTGCTTACATTTACTAGAGCCCCTGAGACTTTACAGTAGTTCTTTATGACTTTGTCGAAGGCTTTTGCAATTCTGGTTGAGGCGCCCCCCAGAAGGATCGAATCATCTGCAAATAAAGCATGATTAAGGGAGCTTGTTCTGTTGGAGGATTTAAGACCCGGAATGGCTCCTGTCAATCTTTCGGCTTCGAGTTTTCTGCTTAAGGCCTCGGCCAAGATGATATAAAGGTAGGGAGAAAGCGGGCATCCCTGCCTGATGCCCCTCTTGGCTTTGAAGAAGATAGTCGGCCTGCCGTTTATGAGAGGAGCGATCCAGGGGTTGTTCATACAAGCTTTGAGAAGATTGACGAACTGTATGGAGAAGCCGAAGGAGAGCAATACTTTACTGAGGAAAGCTCTATTGACTCTATCGAACGCGTTCGCCATATCAAGCTTTATTATCATGCCTTTCTCTTTCCTCTGCTTACTGGAGTGAATGGTCTCCTGGACTTGAATGACATTGTCCAGGATATGTCTACCTTTTACAAAGCCTCCTTGGGCAGTAGAGATGATTCTAGGTAGCATATGTTTCATTCTGTTGGCCAACAGCTTTGCCAAGATCTTGTAAGAAGCATTACAAAGTGAAATTGGCCTGAATCTGGCGAATGTTTCTGGGTTGGAGTCTTTGGGGATCAGGGCAAGGTAGGTTGAGTTTGTGTTGCCACCAACCTTTGCTTTAGACATGAAACCCCTTATCATCTTTTGTAAATCATTTTTTATGATATCCCAGCACACTTTATAGAAATGGATGGTAAATCTGTCCGGCCCGGGGGCCTTGTCAGAGTCCATGGACTAGATTGTCTTAATTATTTCTTCCTCTGTAACAGGTTTGCTTAATTCTGCGTTGTCTTCATCAGTGACTAGGGAGGGAATGTGATTGAGAAATTCTATTTCCTCCATTTCATCTCCTTGATCCTCCGGGGTGTAGAGCTTCTGGAAGTGATGTGCTGCGGCTTCTTTAACTTGCTGATTGCCCTTGCAGATTTGGCCCGTCGAGGTCTTTATTTCTGATATATGGTTCCTTGAAAGTCTGGCCCTGAACTGCCGATGAAAAAAGGATGTATTGCGATCCCCTCCTTTTAGCCACAGGCTCCTCGACTTCAACCTCCAATATTCTTCCTCGGTTCGGAAAGATTGATGGGCTGCTCTCTGCGCTTTGATTTCTTTGTCCAGGAGGTGTGCGTTAATATTTTCACTCTCCATATCATTTTGAAGGGAATGCAAGGCCTGAACTGCGTCGACTCTGAGAGAGGTGGGGTTAATCTCAGGCTTCTTAATCCATGCTTTCAGTGCGATTTTGGTATGCTTCAGTTTTTGCTCCCAGACAAAGCTTGCGGAGCCTGAGATAGGGATATTCCAGGAAGCTTTCACCGTGTCCAGAAACCCTTCTCTTTCAATCCATTGGGGAGAGAATCGAAATGGGATGGGGCCCGAGTCCTCTTCGTCTTCTAAGCAGAGCTGGATAGGCTTGTGATCGGATGACAATTTGGGCAGGATCCTAGTTGTAATGATTTTTTTGTTCATGAGCGGGGATTGCACTAAAAATCGGTCAAGTCGGGCTGAGATATGATCTTTACCAATTCTATTATTCGACCAGGTAAATTGACCTTGGATAGGATTGAAGTCTTGGAGGTCCCAAAGCTGAGCAAGCTCCTCCACAACGCCTACCATTGGGTCTCTAGAAACGGAACCTCCTCTTTTTTCTTTGGCATTCAATACAATGTTAAGATCTCCGGCGAGGATGATGTTGATGGGAGTTTCCTGTTCAAGAAATTCTGCCAAAGATTTCCAGCAGTCTCTCTTTTCTGAGTAGTTTACAGGAACGTAAAGATTGACAAGAGATATAGGTAACTTACT
Organism: Pinus taeda; assembly: GCA_000404065.3. NCBI lineage: Eukaryota > Viridiplantae > Streptophyta > Pinopsida > Pinales > Pinaceae > Pinus > Pinus taeda. Next base: position 58,474 of record APFE030361061.1, on the reverse strand, counting down.
TGGAACGTGGATGAGTTCAGAGTATATCCAGTGCAAGGTCTGATGAGTGCTGATAAGCTAGTATTGTTCCTCTCTCCATAGCGTTGCCAGGCCTCCCGAGGATCCCCGAGCGTTGACAGCTATGCCTGTGTTTTTTTTCCATTTTGTTTTACTGATCTCCAGCAGGGCTTGACCTGCTATCTTAGTCTCTTGGAGCATGAGGATATCAGAGGGTTCCGATTGTAAAAGATCCTTGACGGCTTCTATTTTGGCGGGGCTCCCCAGTCCTCTGCAATTCCAAGAGACTAACTTCATTATTTACCTGTGCTTGGGGTGGAGCCGCCCTTGGAGGACCTGGGCCTATTACTTCTCCCGATTGTCATTTCTATCGTGGATTGGCTCCCTTGAGTTTTGAACCTTTCTGCCTCTTCTTCTCTTTTTTCCTTGCGGGATCTTCTTCCGGGTCTTTTTAAAGGTCTCTCAAAGAGTTCTTCCTCTGAGGACTCGGAGCTTTCAACTATCTTTTTCTTCGTGGCTTCAACATACGTAGGGCTTGTGGGGCTTCCTTGAGAGACTTCGATGTGGATGATTCCCTTTCCCTCATTGTTTTGCGGAGGGATTTCTTCCAGGTTCTCTCTTGCCTGTTCTATGATTGGTGGATCTTGATGCATCTCCTCGGCTCCTTTTATGATTTCCCCTGTTTCCTGAGTTGAGTTTTCGATGTTCCTGTCGGATGTGTTTGCGCTTTTCCCTGTGTCTTTCTTAGCTTGGGCAGATCTCTGGACGAGGGTCCATTGATCTCCGTTTTGTTTGGCAGCCTGCTCCTCGGCTTTCTTCTTGCATTTTTTGGCGAAGTGGCCGTAGCCATGACAATGTCTGCATTTAAAAGGAAGCTGTTCGTAATCGAGCTCCTGGATATGCGTCCAACCTGCAACCGTGAGTTTAATCGCTTCTGGCAATCCTTCTTCCAGATCCACTTCGACGCAAATACGGGCACAAGAATATTGGTCTCTTCTTACTGCCTGGTCTATGTATTTGCCTAAAGCGTTACCTATGGTCTGAAACGATTTTTGATTCCAGCAGTGGAGAGGCAGGTGGGGGAGCCTGACCCACACTGGCACCGCAGAGGGGACGTCTTGAGAGGGGTCAAAATCAGGATTCCATTGATTTAAGTACAGACCCTGCGGCCCCATGAAGTAGGGGCCATTTCTGAAGATTAGGCTTCTGTCCTCCGAGCTCTCGAAGACGAAGACGAAGTACCCTTTGCCCACGAAGTAACTCTTTACGCCATTTTTAATCAGAGGTTGCCAGTTTCTTTGGGTCCAGTCCTCAACGGATTTGGGAGAGGGCCAAAGGCCTGTAAACTGGCCAATGAGGCCTTTTTCTGCCAAGTTCAGAGCAGCCTTGCAGATGTCCTCCTCTGGCAGGGCCACAGAGGGGATCTTGTCCAATCTTTTTATGAATTTTTGCTGGGACGCAGAAGGAGCCCGATTTGTTCCATTCTGAATCAATTTCCTGAAAGCAGAGACTTCAGGAGGCGGATCTCCAGAGGGGGCGGAGCTCCCGGGGGCCTCCATCTGGCAGCTGAGGAGGGGCGAGGTTGTTCGCAGGGGCGCACCAGCCAAATGGACCACAGTCGCACTGGATTGGGTCAGGGGTCTGGATGCTGGCAGGATCAGAGGGGAGCGGGAGGCTGTGCGCAGGGGCGCAGCAGCCTGGGAGGAGGAGGGGCTCAGAGAACCCTAGGAGGGTCGGGCCGCGCGCAGAGAGATTGTCACCTGTATTGAAGTATTAATTAACAATATAAAAATATATTAAAAATCCTAACTACAAAATAAATTTTTTTTTTTTCTCGGTAAAAAGTCTAAAATTCTATTATATGTACAGAAATGAAATTACATGCAGAGTAGCTGGACTTATCATGAAATCCATGGCAGACTGAGATACCACGGATAGAGCATACCGATTCAAAATCTCCCACGCAGGGGAGTCATTCATCAAGGAGTCTTCTGAGCGGCCTTCAGGGGCATTAGACTGGTCCAAAAATGACAAAATCACTGGACTGAGGCTCAAAACATAACCTGCCCACGCAGGGGCTGTCTTCTCTGTCCTAATAGAGATAGCTGGTAACCGACACACAGACATTAACCGACGCTACAGATGCTACAGACTAGACAATTATCCGAGATTACATAAAACCAGAGCGGGATGTTACCCGAGCTATGAGAAACAACATGAAACAGATGACTAGACCTGAATTGGGAGAGGGTCGCCGTGTCTGGGGCGTGCAATGGAGGGTTATGCCTCCTCGGGGGGCTTCTCTTCCTCAATTGTACACCATCCTTGCCCTTCAGGAATGACCTCCCACATGGCTGCCCATTTGGCGGCATCTGGAGCCCTCGCTGCTTGGGAGGTGGAGGGATCGACCGCCTTCCCTGAGGTCGTGGTCTCGATTGATGGAGGAAGCAAGGATTGTTCTTGACCTGGAATGTCTGGGAGAGGAGCTTCCCCTGCTGGAGGTGATCCCTCGCCCTCTGTTTCAGGTGTTTTCGTAAAGAGCACTGAGACGTGCGCACTAACCCCATGAGAATCTCCCATCTTCCCCAGGGTGAAGACCACAGACCCAAATGCCGGGAGGGTTGGCCCCTCCATGTTCGCCCCACTGACTTCCACGAATTGCTCAGCTTGAAGAGGTGCGACCCCGGCTCGACGATGACAGAATTGGCAGCAATAATGGTGATGCTCCCTGTCAGCCCCTCCTCGTCCACGACCCCTACTCGAGCCCCTTCCTGATCCTCTCCGACATGGCTGCCTGTTGCGAAGCCTAGCCATGGCTGGTTTGTTCGCCCCCTGCAAAAGGATTTGGTAAGCCTCAGACCGTAACCTTCCTCCCTCAAAATTTGCCTTCCGAACTTCTGCAACTGAACCTCTGCGCACTGTGGCATTAACAAGGTGCTGAGAGCCAAGTTTGAGGGCAACCTGGGATGGCAGTCGCCTCGACCAGCACCAGGCTTTCCCCCACAGCTGAGCACTCGGCCTCCAAATTCCAGTCTGACAGTGAAATTCGTGGAACAATGGCTTGATGCTGTCCCCGTCCAGGTATATAATACCATTCCAATGCTCGGTGCTCCCTTCGAGCTTCGCCATCCTGTCAACCATGCCGGCAATGAATGCCCTGAACTACCACCCCGCCTTATTAACGTTTTGACGGCAGGTGAGCCAGGGGCATTAATCTGCATGATACGTCGCATGATGGATCACATGGGAGCCATGTGGCTCGTCCTCCCGAGATCTTCTGGCACCCGCATCCGGGGCTAACTACAAAATATTAATGTTATTATTATTTTTAAATTTTGCAAAAAAAATTAAAAGTTTCATAAGAAAAAAAATATTGCAAAGAAAAACAAAAAACACGTGTTTGGAAAACCTTTAAAAACAAACATCTTTGGACGAAAAACAATAAGAGGAATACGACAACTTGAAAAATGGTTAAATAATCAACACTTGATTTTTTTTTTTTGCATACTTAGGACATAAGAATATATAGAGTGTAAAAAATATGCCTTAACAAAATGTTGATGCTTTTCAAAATCTTCATGAAAATCACCAACATTTAAAAAAAATTATCTACACTTAATACATTAGAAAATTTAAAGTGTAAAAAATAAGTCATCTAAAAAAGAGGGTTGATGTTGCATCAACACTTTTCAAAATCAACATGAAAATCACTAACATTTAAAAAAAATGGTCGTACTTGATACATAAGAAAATTTAAAGTGCAAAAAATATGCTCTAAAAAAATATGTATTCTCAATCAACACTTTTCAAAATCGAATGATTTTTTTGCTACCTCAAAAAAACAAGTAATCGGTAATGTTCTTGTTTAATCAGTAAATATGGTAGTTGTCATTGTTTGGAAAATTTCAAGTGCATTTTGAGGCCTTAAATGACCACTTGTGTGGTCCCAACCTTATTATCAACCTAGATTCCATAATCTAAACACTGATACCTCTGTAAAGGTGCATGAATCGCCTCAATTGGAGCTTGTATGAAACAATTATGTCGCTCAAAAGTTAACTTATCGAAATTGATTACCATAATAAGGGAGGATGTCATGTCAACTAATCCAGATTGGATCATTCTATTGTTTTTCATCCATCTTGATGCATTCGCAGTGAAAAAAATGGAGGAATAAGCTCACGAGACCATTTTAACTGGTGGGATCTAGTTTGGCAAAACGGGGTCTAAAACCTTCCCAGAGCGTTTTGAGGCATCAAATGAATTTTTGTGGGGATAAAACGTTACCACTTTAATGTTGCACCATTTTATGCTATTTTACACACAAAGATATTTCCAACGACGCAAGAAGCACTTCAATCAGAGTCTGTATGCAAAATTTATGCCACTCATAAGTTGACATTTCTGTTTTTCACACCAATAGTTCGGGAGGATGCCGCATCAGCCCCCATTATTCATGGAAAGGGGCTAGCCATGTGATTATAATGTAAAAGAATCTAGAAGAGTCTATATTGTAAGTATGTTTAAGAGTTGATGTAGTCAAAATTATCCACTAGTAGGCTATCGAGCTATGTTATAACTAGGCCACTAGGAGGAAGAGGCATTCCATTCTTTCGTGAGAATTTTATTCCATAGCTAAGCAAATATTGCTAGTAGAGAAAGGGGGTAGAGCACACAGAGAGGATTTGTGCACTATAGCAGCCCATGGGCCACATGCATTACTTCTTTGTACCTGCAACCATATTTCTAGACAAAGAAAGAGAGCAAAGTAGCCTCACCTTCTAGTTAGGTTTTCTCTCGAAAGGGTTTCCCAGAGAGCATATCTTGAGTCTTGTGTGTGTGTGTGTGTGTGCGCGCGCTTTTGGTCGCAAGAGGCATGTGTATTGGTCCTTATTCTAGTAATATGGTTGAGTACAATGTCATTATTAATTTACTTTCTGAAGCAATATCTTATGGTATTGAATCATTAGTGTTTTACTTGGACTCGCAATTGGTTGTGTCTCAATTAAATAATGTTTATCGTGTGATGGATCCTTTATTACAGTGTCAATATTTGAGAGTGAGATTATTGCAAATATCATTTAATTTAATTACTTTCATTCACATTCCACGATCATATATTGCATTTGATGATTCTATAGCTAACCAATCATTGGATATGCATATCAATCATTCATCACATTAAAATCAAAACATCAAATAATCATCTCTATATATGATCAAGCCATCACGAAATATTTGTATATAGATAGATAAGTGTGCCAAAATATTACAACATGTGGACAAATGTCCTGCAAAATTAGGGCTTAAGGATGATCATGTTCCTATCAAAAAGATCAGTCATCTAAAAACTAAGTCTATGGGTCCAACCCTAAAAGATAAACCATGTAGAAGACAATGGCATTCACCACTCATTGGAAGAATCACACCTACTCTTGTGGTACTCCAACCACTCATCTTTGTATAGCTTCGGGTAGGTCCTCTATTGTTGCCATTGGAACTTGGCAAGTCAAACCCTCCAAGCCCCTTTGTATAATATGAGGGATTCTCTCAAACTCAACTTCTACTCTCTCTGCGTCTTTGCCACAATGCCTATGCCTTGGTAGAACATCATGTCTCACTAGTCCCCAATCTATACCATGATCATTTAATCTTGCAAGTATTTTTGTTTCATAAAAAAATATTTTAAATTTCTTGAGATTATATTCACAAGTCACAAAAAAATCAAATATGATAAAAATCAAAATCTTACCAATATTACCCCATGCCGCTCCTTTAGATATTGCTAAATTCAGGCCCTCTCGAAAGTCGAGTCCAGCATACAGGTAATCCTCTATGGCCATGCTTTGTTGCTCCCACTAGTGGAAGAACTTGTCGTCAAAGGTTGCCTGACTGACTTCACCTCCATTAAGGCACTTGATCAGATCTGCCTATCTAGACATCCTTAGATTGTTGATGGCCGATGCTACTCTAGGTCATAACACATGAATCCTCTCAAATAAAAATGAGAAGTGGATGATGCCATAGCCAAAGTTATTTGTCTTTTGTTGTCTCACTAATGTCAGTTGTTTCTTCATGTTGGCTAGGAGCATTGTGCACTAGTCATATGCTATTGGTTTTAGGCATTCTACTGCGAAGAACATAGGTGGTCATGAGGCTTGATGCAACGAAGTTGAACCTACTATCCTAGCAATGATAAAAAGGATTATCTTGATGGGAAAGTTTGTGATTTGTTTTACCGGGACTTGTGAACCAAATTTGTCGTTTCTCCGGTGCATAATACACAACAATGTAATAAACAACATTAAGGCCTCCACGACATTCCCCTTTAGATATACTACTTATCCCCTTCAGGAGAGTCTTGTAATGAAGCAGATATCTTCTACTTCGATCAGTAAATGCATTTGATCTATGATGAATTTATCTTGCTCCAGGTCCTAGTAATGAATTAACATTTTCAATAATCAGGTTTGAGGTCTCATATTGGGCATCCTGAATAATTTGAGCAATCCACAGTTTTTCAATCCATCCAACGATTATTGATCTTCTAAAACCTCATTATCAACATCATTGTGCTCTCTTTCCCTCCAAATGATTGACATCATGAAAAATTGAGAGATTTCATCAATTATAATTTCTTTTTTAAACTTTACTCTGTGTGTATGCGGATTTTGTAAGAGAAAATCGCGTATATATGTGAATTTTCCTTTATTAACTCACGTATAGAGTTTTCTATATGCGAATTTCAAAGCCCAGACCCACGTACATGCAAAATGATTTTGAAAATTAAAAAATTCTCTCAAAATTTCGATCTGATCTATGAAATTTTCGATCAAATGGAAGTCTTTAAGGTTATGAATTACCTAGAGTTTGTGTTTTTCAGATTCGTTGGTGGAATTGGTCGGATTGGTTTGCCCAAATTTGCTCTAAAAGCCATCTTCTCAAAACTTGGATGGTGAAAATGAAATTGGGTAAGTCTAAAACTCTATTTTATAGTCAAAATTTAAAACCCACTTTCCCAAAGTTCACTTTTAACTTTATTATTTTATTTTATGAACTTTTGACCTTTGCCTGGATTGCTGGGAAAATTTATTTTCAGGGTGACAAAGACTTTTCATCACTTAGTGATAATTTTTTTGTTGCTTCGACTCCACAATCACTGACTTATCATGGTAGGTATCGTATTCTAAACATGCATATAGGTTAAGATATATCACTTTTCCATTGCATTATGCATCTTGACCTCATACTGCGATATTTAGCCACAGGGTTGACCCCATTATGTTGCGATTTTTTAACCTCTCTCACTCTTCGTCTTGTAAAATCTAAACATAGTTGTAGAGCCTTTCCTTCCAGCGGCTTCCTAGTTAGAATCTCACTAGGATATGTTTCCCTTGTTGCAAGTATTGAGTAGGCTCGAGAGTCCTCTTTAGTCCTGCCATCACTTTGTGTTGAAGCCTCATTCTTATTCTTCCTCGCTATTATTATGGATTTATACCCTAGAGGCTCCATGTGTTGAGTTGTGCTATTCATTAGATATTGACCACTTCCACCCCTTTTGGTGTTAAGCTGATTTCATTTTGAATTATGTATTAGCCAATTTTGACCATGAATTTTCTTCAATTTCAAATGATGCATTCATTAGCCTTTGCGACTTGACACCCGTTTTCATGGAGGGAACATTTGCTAAGTGTTGATGACCAGCATCCACCACCTTGCATTGAGCATAGGAATGTTCCAGTCCCAGGAGCTAGAGCACTTTTCCTTTACACTCGTTCTCTGCATTGTACTATAAGCATTATTTTATTCCTTTTTTAGGCTTTAAATATGAAAAAAATAAAAAAAAGAGCAAGAACACGACAATTTCTTCTTCATTTGTTGGCAGCAAGAATCAGTAATGTCGCCCTTAAACAATGCACTTAAAATGAGTGTTTCCTCCATCAAGATGGGACTTAGTTTGACATTAGGGAAGATATAACGTTGTTCTTGAGTCATTCCTCCACTGGTTGGTTATCTTTTCCAATCATATGGAGATTTTTTTTAATGTCTCTTGCATTGCAAACTTATACAAAGTTATTTTATGTTGCCATAAAGTCACATCAAGTCGTGCTTTTTCTCAAGGGAATTAAACCTATTGTCAGCCACTCTGTGGTGTTTCTTGACTCATTTCTGTCAGCCATATTCAGTTTGTCAAGTTATTCTTAGCATCACATTAGCGACATGCTCCTTCACTCATGCTGGTTAAGAAGGTCCCCACTGTCTTCTTACTAGTGGGTTTGCTTTTACTGACTTCGGAAAATTACTTTGAGAGTAGACCTAGAGTTGCACCCTAGCCCTATTTACATCATTGATAGGTGGCCTTGTGCTCAACATCGATCAACATTATGGGTCTTTGACTGAGTGGTTTCCCTTGTGTTCGATGTCAACTTACATTATCACACACTGGGATTTGTGCAGTACCTTGGTTTCCATTTTACCTTATTGGTGGATTCCTTGCCTTTATGTCTTTCATTATTGGTTGGCTCATAGGATTTCTGTTATGCACTAGTTACATCTCATGTACCCCAGAAATGTACTTTAGAATGAATACTCCATCTCTCTTCATTCGAGTTCTTCCAAATTATTATCCTATGGTTTACACTCACGCTAGTTGATGTGGGATGTCTTAATGCCTTGCTTGCAGTGGATATTTTCCCATCAACTCCAACTCATTACTATGGGAACAAGGTTTAGAGTCCTTTTTTTAGTACCTTATGGTTTGCAATCATCAGTGGTAGAATCCTTTGCTATCGATAGTAAGAATACATCAATGTTTCTTGATTGATAGATTCTTTCAAGTGCTCTACTTCAACACATCTATTCACACTTGTTAGATTGTACTAGGGTACCTTGACACGCATTATCATTATTGGTGAGTTGTCTCGCATTTGTTAACGTTATACATCAATGAACGATAATCAAATGATTTCTCACATGGTCAACTTCAGCTCATTTATTCCCATAGTGTAAAAATGTACCACTTGCGGTCTGTGAAGACCTAGGGTTGTGTTAGCATCTTGGTTCACTTGACAGATCCTTTAGTTTTCTACTAATGACACCTCTTAGCTTTATATGTTGTAGTCCTTCACAAAAAAATCTTATATGTTGGCACCCAAGTTTACGTAGTACCGTTATTCCACCTATATGACTCAATACTTTAAGAGGATCAATTATGCAACATCATTGATTAGATAGTCTTCTAGCATTATTGATCAGACATTCTTTTATATGTGATATTGAGATATAGCTCCATTGTGTTCTGTCATGCTATGATTTGATGATCCATTATGTATTCTTCAGCTCTTTCTATACATTTATGTATATATTATAGATCCGCTTTATACTTGATCAATGGACATGCTTCAATACTTATGAGCATGGGTATGCCTGCCTTAGACGTGAGTTTTATTTCTGACTCCTTCCATAGATATTCGATGGGCAGGAATCTGGAGATATCCTCCCGGGTTTTCAGATGACTCCTCCCTCTATACTTAATATATTTTGGCCATCATGTTCCCCTTCAGACCTCATACTTTAAGGAACATCTATTATAGCATCATTCAACACTCATGTGACCTAATGCTCTTTTATGGCCCTAGGTAGTCCCTTTTCCTATGTAGACTTGAATTTATACTAAAAAATAATATCTCAAATTCCATACGTGACTCTTCCCATACTAAAACGTGTACATACACAAGTACCAAAACACTATACTAAAGTATACCTTTTAAAATATGGAAAATAAAATAAAATTCTATTTTTTGGGCGGGTTTTACCGAGAGCCCACATACAGGAGCCCATGGCCTAACTAAAATAACCAATTTGAGGTGGTATATATACACCCCATGGGTAGGCCTAATTGATACAAGAAGAAGGATATCGACATTATACTTGATTTCTCCCAGATCAAGTTTACTTTTCCCATGCCTCCTGCACTCTCAGTCTCCAGGAAACCTTGATTTCATTTGCATAGATGCTTAACATCCTTAACTAGTATCTAATTGCACCTATTAGAGAGTTTTTCTTCATGGCTCACGCTTCACGGATCTAGAGGAAGTCTTCATTAGTGCCTTTGGCCTGGATCAAATTGTATCTTTCTTGTACTTATTGTTGTTAATCAATAAAGAAGCTCATGTCTCGTTCCCGATATATGTTGTCATCTTATGAATGATAGTTTCTATGTTTATATATGATGATCTAACATATTAATATGTATGCACATTGAATTATCCATTATGTATATGCCTTTGTGATTGCTTTGCAGTTCTGCACATCTTGGAGGAAGCAGAGGGTTTGGACCCTATGGGAACATCTTCAAACCTAGGACCTTCGGGTATGTCTCTAAATCCATGTTTGATAATTTGTATGTTTGGCATGTTTGTTTGAGTGTTCTTTGTTAATTATTTTACCTTGCTCCGTTGAGGCTTTCAACCCTTACCTCAAGGAAATTTTGTCGCCAACAATTGTCTAACATTATCTTAGTGGTGATCATTTTGCAAAGGTGGGTCATTAAGGTCCTGTAATGACAATCATTTTGGAAGGCACTTGGAAGAAGCATTATGAAAAGGTTAGTATGTATTCCATATAGTATAGAAACAGTACTCTTAAAGGATGAAGGCATGCACTTGGTCATATTGGAGATTCATTTTAGGGTATATAGCTAGATGATTGAATGAAAACATAGAATTACATATTTGAAATAACTCTTGGGTAGGATTCATGCATACAAAATATTGTAAAAGAAGTTGGTCATAATATATGCTTCGTATGATTATATGGTGCTTACAAGAAGAAGTTGACTTACTGTAGAATGAATAAAGGATCAATACTTTGTCACTAGATTATATAGAATAGTGATCAACATCCAGTATAGTCTTCGAAAGAAAATTGAAACTTGGTAATCAAGTTCGATCCTTGGGCACTTTGATGCATGAAGGAAGATTCGTGTGGAGATGGACCATGAAGATATTGATGCTTTCATGAGAAGTTCATCTTGATAATGTAAGTCTAATGTTAATGATTTCATTGTTTATTTGGTTAACATAATGTTGTGCTACCTAGAAGGATATTAAAAGCATAAATGATGACAATTGAGGCAAGTTCAATTGTATGGATTGAATATATGATTTTGGAAATTATGAAGTCAAGATGTGTTCATCTTGGGATAAAAAACTAGCAGTGTGAGAAGATAACCAGAAGGTAAAGTTCATACAACAACAAGGAGATCACTTTCAAGAGGAAGCTATGATCGGCTTGAAGTTTGGAAAGGCTTTATTGTACCTCTGAGATAGTAGTAGGTCAGCTACCAATGCCATAACATCTAAAATAATTGTTTTGGGGTTTTTGATTTTAGTTTTGGAAGACCAATGAATGAAGACAGATGTAGAATTGAAATACTTAATCCTTTGTATAATATTAATATCTCAGCAAAGGGATGCTATAAAGCCTTACACAGTGATATAGATCAAATAGTGGTGAGAAGAAGACAGAAAATAATATGATTATCACAGTTTCCAGGCTGTAAAACAGAACAATCATAAGTATGAAAACCTTCTAAACTACGTTCCAAAGATTCAAGGAAGTATGCTTAAGCTTACAAAAGATACTGATGATTTATTGATTAGACGGGATTAGCTAAACAAACAGTTCATTAATCCATTCTCTTAATAGATGATCACTTTAGGAGTTTATAGGAATAAATTGAGACACAATTATTCCAACCTAGATATCTCTATAGTCATAAGCATATGAAGAAAAACATAATGATTGATAACTGGAAAAACTTACAGGATAACACAAATTGTGTAAAACCAAATTCAGAATCCTCTGCTTTGTATTAAGGTTCCAGAAAGACTGAATACATCAAGTGTCTAGAAAATCCTCCTTCAAAGGTGCAACTAGGTTCAAAGTAGAATGAACAATCACGACTTAACAAGCAATGAACAATGAACCTTGAACCTTGAACACTTAACAACTTAAGAAGATAGTTATTTATACAATAATGAAATTAAGAAAATATCCTGAAACTGATTAAGATTTATTCTAGGAAAGGAAAGATATTCATGCAAGAAGATAGGGGTAGCTATTGAACTGCTTCTTGCTGTCCCTTTCATTCAGGTTGTGCTGGCTTTGTTGTTTGATATTTTGCCTTGTAAGCTGCTTGATTGTTTGTGTCCTTTACGCTGGTTTGATTCCTTCATTTGATCTTTCATTTGATACTATTTAAACTCTGTGAATCTCCTTTGACCTTGCTGAGTAGCCTTTACTGTGTTCCTTTTTACCTTTACTGTGCATTTTAGGTTTTTATTGTGTTTTTCAAGAGTAAATCTTTTTAGATTTTATGTTACGGGGTAAAGTGATTTGATATCATCTTCGTATTTTTTTTCCAACTGTATGCAGGATTTTTTATTTGTAAGCATGGAACAGGGGTTTTTACCTGCAAAACACAGAAATTGTTAAGAAAAACATAGGTGACAGAGAAGGCGTCAACGACTTTATTGAGCTTGAAAGGATATTGTAAGGAGTCCAGAGTGTATCAGAAGGTAAAAAAATGGTTTTATTGGTCGCAGAGGTTTATGGAGATTTCATTGTGTAAACGGGCGGAACAAAGAAAAATGGTGATTTTTACATTTAAACGGAAAAAAGGTTTACTTTTTGAATTATGGCACAAAGTGGACAGTGGCCATTTTGTCATTATGCGGGAGGTTGCTTTGGTTTTCATCGCACCGCTTATGAGGCACGAGAGTTTTTTGGGAGAGGTCACCCGATATAGTTTAGAGCCTAACACGTAGCAGGGGAGGTGGGTGGAATACTGCTTTTTCGGGTGAGTAATGCTCAGATAGAGAGCCAACCCGAAATCGTTGAGGGTCATTGGATTTGAATGGATTTGATCGAACGGTGGTGGAGCAAAAGAGCAGCGCGAAGGTAAGAGGAAAGAGCAACGGAGGGGCCCAACGATTAATCATGGTGGTATGGGCTTTGTTATGGTTTAAAAACTGAGATTAGCGGGGTTTTATGGTTAAATAGAGCTTTAGGTTGGTTCTTCGTTTAAATCATAAAAACATTTTAACAAAGAAATACTTTGCAAAATAAGGTATGGCGGACTTGAAATAGTATGAATTCGGGTGGATAAATGATGTCGGGTCTGGGTTTATCGCATATCGCAATCACAATTTAGCAAAGGAAGGCCCATCGCAAAGGAGTGGGATAGGGGCCGAACGTGATGTGGAAAATAAATCATGGATAATACTGCGATCAAGTCCAGGTTCCTATTGCATATCAGAGATCGCAATGGCGGAGGGCGTATGTTTCAACCAGGACTTGCGATGAGGAGCGGATGCAAAATGGGAAATGAATATTGAAATATATTTGCGTCGGGTCTGGGTCCATCGCACATCGCATATCACAATGCAGAGGAGAGTGCATGTACGCTGAAAAGTTTGTGATCTACCGATATGCGATGTGTAGTGGAATACATAGTTTTATAATAAAACTTATGGTTTCGGGATATTTAGTAAAGGGAGTTAATAATATACGGGAAATGGAACTTTTAGGGGTTTAATACTATAAGTTAGCATTAATATGAAACATGAGTGGAAAGGGGAAATACACTAAGTATAATGCATTTTCATGAGTTACTTGCTTTTCACATATATTCATCAATACTTAGGCTAAACGTCTTTTTGTGGGTTTTTTTGGGTAAAAGGGGATTTAACATGGGGTTTTCATTTTTCCTAGGAAAAAAGGATTTTAACCTTAGGAAAAGGATTTTTTTTTTTATGGAAATGAAATGAATATGAACTGTATGAAAGGGGGGAAGGGGAAATTAGTAAATATAGGGATGAATGTGGATGAGGGAAGTTAATTAATTGATCTTGTAGCATCATTTGCTTTGTGTAATTGCCTCATGGACATAGGAAACATATGGTAAAAACATGATAAATGTACAGATTAAGAGAATTCTCCGGCTAAAATCAACATTATAGAATATATGCGATGCGTTTCGAACCAACCAGTGTGGTTCATCGTCAGGACAACTTGTCCGGACGATGAACCACACTGGTTGGTTCGAAACACATCGACATATATTCTATCATGTGATTTTAGCCGAAGAATTCTCTTAATCTGTACATGGATCACAAAAGCCTCAATTCAACTAATGATAAATGTACATTTTTTCCAATCAATCATCATACTTCTACAACCTTTCTTCTACTTACCCTTTGGTTATCCTATCATTTTTTCTTCACTTAATGGGTGCATTTAAGCTAGCAAATCCTTTTCCTTTCTTTTTAATTTTAAAAAGCAAACTATCTAATTCTAACCTTATAACATCCAAGGGCTCATATTAAACTGATGAGCACCTTATTATTCTCTACCTAACTATTGATCTACCAAGATTAAATAGTTTGGCCAGATCTTTATTCTCTAATTATAACATCAAATTTAAAGCATGAAGCAGTCAAGATTAAACTATTTGATTGTCATGGGTTGTGGCATTTATGACAAGCTACACACAACCATTATTTTGCAGAAAAAATAGTAGTGGCATTTAGACTTGCTCATTTTCAAAGTTTATTTGTTTTCTTTTCTTTTTAACCTAACATTTTCTTTTTGTCTTGATTTTTTTAGGACACCTAACCTAACATTTCTTTGATATGGACATCATCATCAAGATTTTTTCAAAAACATTTTATTTAATATTGTTATGTCCATATCCTAACTTAACATTTTTTCAAACTATATTTTTATTTTTTTTATTAATTTATTCTATCTTATCAAAACCAAAAAATGCTACAACATTGGCTCCATCTGGGGACTTCTTTCTCCTATAGAATGCAGAGAACCTTCAGACCCATGTACCTTCTCCTCAGGCTATGGAGTCCTTGCTATAAAAAAAGATCACACTGACATCTTGAAAAGAAAACCAAAGTATTTACAATGAAAACTATTTCAACTTCTTAGTACGAATGTAATGTTTGAGAAACCTTCCATTTATAGGATAAGTGGAATATAGCCCCTCAAGATTCTGCAACAAAAAAGTGTTATTACCCTTCACTTCAACAATTGCTAAAGGTCCAAACCATAGATTGTCAAATTTGCCATGCTTTCCTTTCTCTTCTCTCCTGGCATCCTATCTTAGAACTAGATTGTCTTCCTTAAAGTCTCTTTCCTTGGCTCTTCTGTCAAACAGGGCCTTCATTTTATTCTTATATTTCTTCAATTTGTGTTGAACTTCATCTCTATTTTCATTAAGTTCAATAATCTGATTTATTCTTCTTGAAAAATCATCAGGTTCATCTGTTGAATCCTGTAGGAATTTTAAAATAGGGAAGGCCAAATTGGTAGGGAAGATTGCATCTTTCCCATAGACTAATTGAAATGGAGATTTTCCAGTTGATCTCTTTAGAGTAATTATGTTTGCCCATATTGCATAAATCAAATGTGAATCCCATCTCTTTTTATGATCAGTTAGAGTCTTTTTTATTACCTTTACCCGACTTTTGTTTGATGACTCTGCAAGGCCATTACCTTGAGGGTAGTATGGAGTTGAATGATGTAATAGAATATGATATTTCTGGCAAAATTCAATCATTTTAATGCTAGAAAAATCTGCTGCATTATCAGTGACAATTTGAGTTGGGCAACCAAATCTAGATAAGATATTCTCCTCAATAAACTTAATTACTACTGAATCAATAGCATTTCTGACTGGAATTGCTTCCACCCATTTAGTAAAGTAGTATGTTGCAGTGAGGATCCATCTATGCTGATTACTTGAAGTGGGGTGAATCTCTCTAACAAAATCTAATCCCCATTGAGAAAAAGGTGTTGAAACTATTGATGGAACGAGTGGAAGAGCTGCTAATTTTTGTTTACCAGCAAACATTTGACAAGGAACACAACCTCTTACCTTTGCACCTACTTGTAAGAACAATGTGGGCCAATAAAATCCTCACCTCAGAATCTTGTATGCTGTTTCTCTCCAAGCATAATGTCCCCCACAAAATCCTGTATGAAACTAATCAATGATTCCTTCAGTTTCTGATTCTGTTAAACATAATAACAAAATATTCAGTGGATATTTATAGTATAAATTTGCATTTATAATGCAATACTTGACTGATTTTAACTTAAGGGTTTTACATTGGGTTTTGGAGAATGATACTGGACACTCAAAATGGATCAAGAAATTTACAATATCTTGATACCAGTTTGACAACAAGAAATTTTCATCAATGTGTATAGGATTGATCTGCACTGAAGGTAGAGGTTCTTGTGGGTTCTTTTCTTTAGGATGAAGGGAAGGTTCTTGTGGATTCTCCCCTTCTGCAAGGACATAAGGTTGTTGTGGATTCTCCCCTTCTGCAAGGACATAAGGTTCTTGTGTATTCTTCCCTTGTATTTCTAAAACATAATTGATTCCAAGTACTTTGTAGTTGGATTCAGCTAGAATCTTGGGTAATCCTTGACCTTTTACTAGCTTGGTAGTCGTGATAGTTAGACCAAACTCCAGAATTTACCTCTTTTCCCATCAGTGTCTGGTTGGGTTAGGACAATTTTCACAGCACTATTAGGGACATAAGCAGTAATAGGTGAATGTAAGACATACATCTTGAATGATTTTAGGGCTTGAATGAGGGCATAGGCTTGCTTCTCAATGATGTCATACTTAAGCTCAACATCTCTCATAACCTTGTTGAAAAAGGCTATGGGTTGGTCATGGAATCTTCATTTTTTCTGTAATAGAATGGCAGCAATGGTTGTTTCAGAGGAAAAAGAGAAAATACTAAATGGCTTAGCATAATTAGGGCTGGCTAAGGTGGGAGCTTCAAAGATAGCCCTTTTTATTTGTTCAAATGCATGCCTAGAAGAGGTAGTCCATTTGACTTCATGCTCCTTTCAGAGCATGTCAGTTATATCTTTTACAATCTCTGCATAATTTCGAATAATTCTCCTTAGAAAATTAATCTTGCCTAGAAAAGCTTGAATCTCCTTCTTGTTTCTAGGCAAGGTCAATGTTTCAATGGCAGATACTCGTTTGGGGTCAATTACTACTCCCTCCTTTGAAATTATATGGCCCAACAATTTTCCCTCTTTGACAACAAACAAGGACTTCTTAGGGTCAATGATATTCCAAATTTTCTACACCTGTCAAAACCTTCATCAGTGCTTTAGATGTTTCTGATCAGATTTAGAAAAAACAATTATGTCATCAAGATAAATAACCACAAATTTATTTACCTGACCCATAAAAGTTATGTCCATAGCTCTCTAAAACGTTGCTCCAGCATTGGTTAAGCCAAATGGCATCCTAGCGTACATGAATGTACCCCAGGGTGTAGTAAAGGTTGTCTTCTCTGTATGTTGTATCAACATTCACCTGATTGTAACTTGGAAAACCATCAAGCATAGAAAGTCTTTGTGATCCTGAAACCATTTGAAGTAACTGATCCATTTTGGGCAAAGGATAACTATCTTTTAATGATGCCTTGTTCAAATTTCTAAAATCCACATAGGGTCTTATTTCTCCATTTTTCTTTCTAATAGGAACTAGATTAACCCAATTAGAATATCTAAGAGGGAGGACGATTTGAACATCTAGCATTTCCTTAATCTCCCTTTCTGTAGTTGGTAGAAGGGCTAGATTTATCCTTCTAAGTTTTTGTTGATAAGGTTTTGCTTCTAGCTTCAAAGGAATCTTATGTTGTATTAATGAAGTATCATAGGTCTTTAGATCAGCATAAGTCCAAGCAAAAGCATCCTTATAATTTTGCAGTAACTTAAGATATTGAGATTTGATCTCAGGGTCTAGAGATACATATTTTGATGTTTTTGATATCTTCATCAATTCCAATGTTAATCTCTTCTATGTCATCTTATGAAGAAATGGACTGAGGGTTTCGGAGGACATCATTTTGATCAAACAATTTTTCTAAAATAATGAGCCCTTTTGGAATAAAATTATTAGATAATTGAATAATGTCATGATTAGCAATTTGGGTTTTAAAATCTGAAGCATCATTTCCGTCTACATTTTCATTTATTTCAGTTCTATCTTCATCAATTTGTAGAAATGAAAAAACATCTATTACCTGCAGAAATGATTTCAAATGTTCATCATCTTCGAATATTTTCCAATGTTTCAAATTATCTGGGATAGATGGCCTATATTTGACTTGTATCTGATAGAGTACATCAATATGATCAGGAATTTTAAAAGAGCTAGCAGAGACAGCTAAGGCATTTACATGAATATTCTGATCTCTGGGAATATGAGTCAAATTAAAAGCATCAAAGAAGTTTTAAATTGAAACCAATACTTCATTTAGTTAGGACCTAAGTCTAGGGTGCTTGGTCAAGAAAACATTTCTTAATTGCTTAACAATAAGTTCTGAATCAGTAAAAACACTTAAGTTTTGAACTTTTAAGCTTTTGGCTAATTGCAATCCTAAAAGGAAAGCTTCATATTCAGCCACATTATTTGTAACTTCAAAGTCTCATGTACATGATTGGGTTATATTTTCTTTTTCAGGTGAAATTAAAACTACTCCAGCTCCTGCCCCATCTTTCATGCAAGAGCCATCAAAGAACAGTTTCCAAATATCAGTTTGGTTTGGTTCAGGACATTCAAATACCTCTTCAATTTTGACTTGAGTTTTATGTTGGTTTGAAGTGAGTTGAAAACAACCAAAGTCTCGATCTATTGCATTAATTGGATGGTTCCTTAGCTGGTCAGTCTTACAAACAGTATGTACAAATATTACCTCTCTATATAATCTTATTGCTCTCCTCCAAAAACAATAATAGTAGCATATGACATATCCATCTGTAGAGTTCTCCCTAATTTGGCACAACAAGACCTAGAAAGGAGCATTCCAAACTTGGGAGGGATATCTTTGACAACAATATCAAGTAATACACTTTTCATTGGAATTTGGGCAAGGGTAACCACTAGATCCTTGATCAATCCCAAACAGGGCACCCTTTTAGAATCAAAGGTGTACAGGTCATGGTAGGATCTAATTATGTCAAGTTTCAAATGGTCCATGATAGATTTTGGCATAAGGTTGTGTGATGCTTCTGAATCAATCATACAATTATACAACACAGAATCATTTGTTTTAAGAGTTACATAGAAGGGAGGCACTATCTCATCTATCATGTCTGAACTAGGGCCAAAAACTACTGTTGGTTTTTCATCTTGCAGACTTATGACATCACCTTCAGCGTCAACCAAGGTATTTTGTATCCATTTTGTGACTTGGATTTTGTAACCAGGGTTTTTAGAAAGTTCTGACAGTGGAATTGGGATCTTAACCCTCTCTAATTCTTTTTCAACATTACCTTTGAGATAGTAGTAGGTCAGCTACCAATGCCAGAGCATCTAAAATAATTGTTTTGGGGTTTTTGGTTTTAGTTTTAGAATATCAATGAATGAAGACAGATTTAGAATTGAAATACTTAATCCTTTGGATAATATTAATATCTCAGCAAATGGCTACTATAAAGCTTTACACAGTGATATAGATCAAATAGTGGTGAGAAGAAGACAAAAAATAATATGATTATCACAATTTCTAGACTGTAAAATAGAACAATCATAAGTATGAAAACCTTCTAAACTACGTTCCAAAGATTCAAGGTAGTATACTTAAGCTTACAAAAGATATTGATGATTTATTGATTAGAGGGATTAGCTAAACAGACAGTTCATTAATCCATTCTCTTAATAGATGATCACTTCAGGAGTTTAGAGGAATAAATTGAGACACAATTATTCCAACCTAGATATCTCTATAAGCCATAAGCATATGAAGAAAAACATAATGATTGATAACTGGAAAAACTTACAGGATAACACAAACTGTGTAAAACCAAATTCAGAATCCTCTGCTTTGTATTAAGGTTCTAGAAAGACTAAGTACATCAAGTGTCTGGAAAAGATTCCTTCAAAGGTGCAACCAAGTTCAAAGTAGAATGAACAGTCACGACTTAACAAGAAATGAACAATGAACCTTAAACCCTGAACACTTAACAACTCGAGAAGAGAGTTATTTATACAATAATGAAACTAAGAAAATATCCTAAAATTGACCAAGATTTATTCTAGGAAAGGAAAGATCTTCATGCAAGAAGATAGGGGCAACTATTGAGCTGCTTCTTGTTGTCCCTTTTATTCAGGTTGTGTTGGCTTTGTTGTTTGATATTTTGTCTTTTAAGCTGCTTGATTGTTTGTATCCTTTACGTTGGTTGATTCCTTCATTTGATATTTCATTTGATACTCTTTAAACTATGTGAATATCCTTTGACCCTGTTGAGTAGCCTTTACTGTGTTCCTTTTTACCTTTACTTTGCAATTCAGGTTTTTACTGTGTTTTTCAACAGTAAATCGTTTTATATTTTATGTTATAGGGTAAAATATGATCTTCATATTTGTCTTCTAACTGTATGCAGGATTTTTTATTTGTAAGCCTGGAACATGAGTTTTTACGTGCAAAACATAGAAATTGTTAAGAAAAACATAAGTGACAGAGAAGGTCGTCAATGGATTTATTGAGCTCGAAAGAATATTGGAAGGAGTTCGGAGCATATCGAAAGGTAAAAAAATGGTTTTATTGGTCGCAGAGGTTTATGGAGGTTTCACTATGTAAACTGGAAAAACAAAGCAAAATGGTGTTTTTTACATTTAAACAGAAAAATAGTTTACTTTTTGAATTATGGCGCAAAGTGGACAGTGGCCATTTTGTCGTTATGTGGGAGGTGGTTTTGGTTTTCATCACACCGCTTGTGAGGCGCGAGCGTTTTTTGGGAGAGGTCACCCGATATAGTTTAGAGCCTGACATGTAGCAAGGGGAGGTCGGTGGAATACTGCTTTTTCGGGCGGGTAATGCTCGGACAGAGAGCCAACCCGAAATCGCTGAGGGTCATTGGATTTGAATGGATTTGATCGAACGGTGGTGGAGCGAAAGAGCAGCACAGAGGTAAGAGGAAAGAGCAATGGAGGGGCCCAACAATTAATCATGATAGTATGGGCTTTATTATGGTTTAAAACTGAGATTAGCGAGGTTTTTGGTTAAATAGAGGTTTAGGTTGGTTCTTCGTTTAAATCATAAAAACATTTTAACAAAGAAATCCTTTGCAAACCAAGGTATGGCGGACTTGAAATAGTATGAATTCGGGCAGATAAATGACGTCGGGTTCGGGTTCATCGCATATCGCAGTCACATTTTAGCGAAGGAAGGCCCATCGCAAAGGAATGCGATAGGCGCCAGAGGCGATGTGGAAAATAAATCATGGATAATACTGCGATCAGGTCTGGGTTCCTATCACATATCGGAGATTGCAATAGAAAAGGGTGTATGTTTCAGCCGGGACTTGTGATGAGGAGCAGATGCGAAATGGGCAATGAATATGGAAATATATTTGTGTCGGGTCTGGGTCCATCGTGCATCGCATATCGCAATGCGGAGGAGAGTGCATGTACATTGAAAAGTTTGTGATCCGCCAATATGCGATGTGTTATGGAATACATAGTTTTATAATAAAAACTTATGGTTTCAAGATATTTAGTAAAGGGAGTTAATAATATACGGGAAAGGGAACTTTTAGGGTTTAATACTACAAATTAGCGTTAATATGAAACATGAGCGGAAAGGGGAAATACACTAAGTATAATGCTTTTTCATGAGTTATTTGGTTTTCACATATATACATTAATACTTAGGCTAAACATCTTTTTGTGGGTTTTTTGGGTAAAAGGAGATTTAACATGGGGTTTTCACTTTTCCTAGGCAAAAAGGATTTTAACCTTAGGAAAAAGGTTTTTTAATGGAAAATGAATGAATATGAACTGTATGAAGGTGGGAAGGGGAAATTAGTAAATATAGGGATGAATGTGAATGAGGGAAGTTAATTAATTGATCTTGTAGACCTTCATTTTGCTTTGTGTAATTGCCTCATGGACATAGAAACATATGGTAAAACATGATAAATGTACATTTTGTCCGATCAATCATCATACTTCTGCAACCTTTCTTCTACTTACCCTTTGCTTATCCTATCATTTTTTCTTCACTTAATGGGTGCATTTAAGTTAGCAAACCCTTTTCCTTTCTTTTTATTTTTAAAAAGAAAAATATCTAATTCTAACCTTATAACATCCAATGGCTCATGTTAAATTGATGAGCACCTTATTATTCTCTACCTAACTACTAATCTGCCAAGATTAAATAGTTTGGCTAGATCTTTATTCTCTAATTATAACATCAAATTTAAAGCATGAAGCAGTCAAGATTAAACTATTTGACTACCATGGGTTGTGGCATTTATGACAACCTGCAAACAACCATTATTTTGCAGAAAAATTAGTAGTGCCATTTAGACTTGCTCACTTTCAGAGTTTATTTGTTTTCTTTTCTTTCTAACCTAATATTTTCTTTTTGTCTTGATTTTTTTAGGACATCTAACCTAACATTTTCTTTGATATGGACATCATCATCAAGATATTTTCAACAACATTTTATTTAATATTGTTATGTCCATATCCTAACTTAACATTTTTTCCAAATATTTTTTATTTTTAATTTTTTGATTAATTTATTTTATCTTATCAAAACCAAAAAATTCTACAACAGGCTCAATATAATGCCTTCATTGATAATGGAAATATCAAAGTGGTTAATGACCTGGATCCTATCACAAGATAAATATGGCTCCATGATACCCAGGAAGGAAGAAAGCTCTATATAATAATATGCGATGGAAAGAGGGAGCCATGCAGTTATAAAGAACAGGTAGTTGATACTCTTATGAAAACAAACTATAAGGCTTGTGGTGTTGATTTCTGAAATAGAAAGGAAGTTCCAACTATCCTCTATATCTGAGAGGGATTAAAGGAGTTTCCATGAATAGGAGCAAGGATCTATTCCCTGGTCAAGAGGGAATAGGGATATTATTATGCAGACTGTTGGGTTGTGTTATATTATTCTTTCCACGACTAGCCCACGTAGTTAACCGAGGGTTAGAGGGGGGGAGGTCACAGGGAGTTTGAGGCGCACCCATAACCCCACTTTGGAAAATTTTGGTTTTGGACCCTATGTTAGGTTGGGCGGACCCACCTATGGTTTTGTGCATGATTTTCACACATGTTTTTTGGACGCGATGGTTTTCGGTCCATGGTATTGGATGCTTTGGCATGCATAAATATGTGTTATATAACATTGAAAGGAACATAATGAAAAATCAAGCTGGTAGTCCCGATTTTGGGATCCATGAGAAAATCTCTATGTATATGTGTTTTATGTGTTATGCTATCGCATTGTTTATTTTCTGTCTTTTAGAATTTATATGCGGTAATTTCTGTACGGGGTTAAAACCTACACAGACAAGAAGGATCTCTCTAGATCTCCAACAAAACCTAGTAACACATATCAAAAGAATTGCTACATTTCCTTAGTTTATAACTAAAACATGAAACATGTAGTGCATGAAGAATCACTTAGCTATTAGCAATGTCCTTGTAGAAGTCCTTTAAATGCTTTCCACAACCATATTTTCCTCAATTCCTTAGAGGCTTTCCCAATTCTTTCAATAGCTCCTCCATGATGCTCCAAAAGAGATATGCATAGACAAAAACATTCAAAGGGATCAAAGCATCTCACATATAAAATCAAAGGTAAATGAAATCCCTAACTTAACATACAACATATAGTTGAATCAATAATCAATTATAAATCATGTGTGTGATCAAGGAATCTCACAAATAACATTAAAATAAATGAAATTAGGAAAGAATAGCTACTTTGTATTAAATTCAAAGGATAACTAGCTTACAACCTGGTTGCCTTAATGTCACAAGCCTCTTCCAATGGTCTTCATTCCTTACCTTGGTGACAAGCTCTTCAAACCCAAAATCAACAACATAAGTTTACAAATCCAAGTCTCTCTCCTTCCTCTAGTTTTATGCTTAATTTATAGGAAAGAGGAGGAGGTTTCTACTTCCTCTTCTCAAGGGATATGATGCTTAAGAGGAAGAGTTTAGTACCATGAGCCAAAGGATGTGGCGCGGGTATGTAGTAGTCCGAGGTTTCTAATTTGGATAAGATTCCTCCATCAAAGCTTCTAGATTATATATATATATATATATATATAGATATTTATATATATAATATATATAATATATATATATATATATATATATGAACAAGATTGTGCAATTTATAGTGGAAGACAGTGCGCATAATTGCATAGGCCACAATGGTAAAAATTGCACATGAATAGGTAATGGCTCGGAAAATCGTGCAGATACTCAAAAATGGTTTTTAAACAGTGCAACCCGAAATTCATTTTGTCCCTGGTATTGTTTTACTTCAAGCTTCATAGGAGATTCACTCGAGACACTCATCAAATGGCAATAGATCCAAATCAACAGTCATGGTGACAAAATTTAGTGTAACAAATTGACCCCTAAAGTTCAAAGCCATAAAAACATGTTTGATGACTGAAGTGCTTTATCATGTCAAAGTTTCAGATCAGAGACTAATTGTTTGAAGACCTAAAACAAACAATCAAGGATTACCATATCATGCTTTCAAGTAAACATCACTGAGGTAGGCATTCCCAAAATCAGAGTACAAGTATCTGAAAGAATCTATATGGAAATACATTTAAAGATCCATGTCAACAGAAGACATAGTATAGATGCAACCATCAATGGATCTATGTTTACAACCATGAATATTTAATAAATCCACGCAACCTAGAAGGATGAAACTAGATCCAGGGTCTTGATCTCCATCTCTTGATGTACGAATCTAACCATGTGAGTAAATGTCTTGAAGTCAAACATGGTAGAAACCACCTGATTACTGGTCAATGATGTAAACTTTTAACAGGTGCGAGAGAAACCACCAATAATAACAATGGCTCTCAAGGTACTCCAGTACAATCTATGAAGTGTGATTAAATATTTTGAATTCAAACAGTCATAGAATCATTCGATTGAAAGCCAATGATGAGAACTTGATGTTGAAATAAATAAACCTACCATTGAGGCATGTAGACTCCAAGGTATTGAAAAGGGGGTTTCTAAGTTAACGTCCTGGATAATGAGTTGATGTCGACAAGAAGCGACTCCTCACAGGAAAGCCTTGATGTACTCCCCATCAACAACATGCATTGGGTATTAATTTTTAAAGAAAAAAATGGAGTGATTCATGACTGACTCGGGGATGACTGACGCAATAGAAGGTTATGATTTGCAAGGTAATTTTAACTGAGGTTAAACTCTTGAACATATTGGCGACACGACATTTTGAATTGGCAACATTTGACTCAAAAATAGGACTAAAAACTAGTTTGAAGACTTTCAATGAGGTATGGCTAATTGAGAGGAAAATGGATTTCCCAACCTAGACACAAAGGTGGAGTGTCATGTTCAAGAGCTACATACTACCTTTTACAATAAAAACAACAGTTTCTTTCCAATTTCACCCCACCATCACGAGCAAGTACCTCTTTATTTTTACACAAGCTTGAGGAGTGTAACAACCCCTCCTAGGTCTACCCAAAGTAACCATGCCAACTAGGGTAAACATGAAGAGAGATGCCACTACAATCATATTTGACCTCCTACGTCACCTTAAGGAAGTGGAATCAACGGAACATCACATATATTAGATACCATTTTGGGATTCAACTGTGTTAAGTAAGTCAATCATCTATGACCATTTCCATGAGAGGTAATTGTAACTGGAATCAATGGAACATCACATATATTAGATATCATTTTGGGATTCAACTGTGTTAAGTAATTCAATCATCTATGACAATTTCCATGAGAGGTAGTCGTAACTGACTAATTTCTCATGATTTTTGAATAGTTCACTTAGCACTCATTGCATCGGGTGATGCTCACAAGGGTGAAGAAGTGGGATTGAAACTAGTGAAATGAATCACATATCATCAATCAGCACTTACAGGGCTTGCACCCGGTAACCAGGACTTCCCGGGAGGTCACCCATCCCAGATCGTCTCTGACTCAAGCGCGTATAACTGTGGAATTTTCCCCACAATCAAGCCCACTTATCTTGCTACCCCATTTGAAAATCCTTAGCAAGTATTGTGCCTCGAACCATTTAAGTAGAGTTCCCTTTACTCTTTTGAATTTAAGTATAAAAGAGTAAAGGGAACTCTACTTGAATGGTTCATGAGGCACAATACTTGGTAAGGTTTTGCAAATGGGGTATCAAGCTAAGTGGGCTTGATTGTGGGGAAAACTCCAGAGTTAAGCGCGCTTGAGCTAGAGGCGATCTAGGATGGGTGACCTCCCGGGGAGTCCTGGTTACCGGGTTCAAGCCCTGGAAGTGATGATTGACGCTATGTGATTCATTTCACTAGTTTCAATCCCACTTCTTCACTGCTATGAGCATCACTCGATGCAATGAGTGCTAAGTGACCTATTCAAAGATCATGAGAAATTATTCAGTTACGATTACCTCTCATGGAAATGGTCATAGATTATTGACTTACTTAATGCAGTTGAATCCAAAAATGATACTTAATATAATGCACTATGGAAATCCCTCGACACTTAACATCACATATAGTCATCCAACATCATCAACAAACCCCTCAAGAGACAAGTCAGCCACTCATACAGTCTGTTCTTAGCCCTCATTTTCTCTCATGTTATGGGCAAGGGAGTGACCAAAAACTTAAAGTTGCTCTATTAGGATTGTCTGCCAACGATTGTGATCCAGAATTGCCAGTTATGTGCCAATGACTCCGAGATTTGAGCCACTCTTCTGGCCTAGAATCCTGGCCTCTACCCAGAACTTGTTGTAACTTTTAGAAATCATTAAAACCACAATAACAATAATGGTCAATCAAAAATCACCCTCAGGACTAAGCCTAAGTATCCCCAAATGGGATTGACATTCTGCAAACACTTGGCATCAATGCCACCAACAGGTCTTCGATACAAAACAGAGTATAAATGACTGAAACAACTTGAAGGTTCACCTCCTTCTCCATTGAACTACTAGATAATCAATTAGGTCTTGTATCCACCCATTTAACAGTTACAAGTAAATATATGAAATAACCATGACATAAACCAGTCACATAACCATGCTTATAACCAGCATTAAACCATGTAAATATCAAAGATATGACAACGATTAAATCCACATATAAATCAGTGCAAAATTAAGAGAACTTAGGTTTTATTAAACATAGGAAAATCTAACTAGGTTGACTTCCACGTGCCACCCGACCTTAGACATGGTTGAACCAAATCTCTCTTTCAGCCAGTCACCCCCGTGCCATATTCCAAGCATGAATGTGGGATCTCATAGAACAATCAATCCAAGAACAACCAAAGAATCCAAAGGTTAAACCACCTCCACCCTCATCAAACCGTGATCACACCAGAACTGGTGCTCAGATCACAACCGAACAGAACTTGGAATGCCATCCGAAATCCATCACTATCCTTGAGGAATTTTCCGTCTCCTTGTCTCTCAAGCTTTACCACAATCCAAACCCGGATCACTAGGCCCTAAACTGAGACTGCTCCCTTAGGATTTACCATGTATCGTGTCAAAATGGGTTAAGGGATTCCTAGGCCCTTAGGAATGAACCTTGAGACCACCTCTGCCCTGGATTCCAAAATCCTTCTAGCAAACCAAAGCTAAAAAACTAAAAATAACATTCCAACATACCATAGCCTCCGGAAAAAGGCTAGGCTAGGCTTACACAATTTTCATAACTTGACAAGACCATGCCATCGACAACAAGAGAACCATACACCAACATGAAAAGCCATGCATGTCCAAACCAGCTAAGAAATCACACATGCAAAAGGTTACCTGCAAGTATTTTTTATGAAGCTGCCTAATCCTGCTTTCCTTCCTTGATCCTTGCTTGGTTTTCCTTTCCTTTGCTTTATTTTCCTTCATTTTCTCCAAAACAAGAGTGCTCCAAGAAAAATCTAAGTGACCAAGAAAGTGAGAGAGAGAGAGAGAGAAATAGAGAATAATGAGAGATCTCCAAAATTGAACTTGACAAAATCCATGAACTGATCCTTAGAATCCTTTTTATGCATGAGGCCTCTAATTTATTCATTTTCCATTATTTTCCTTCGATTTCCTCCTCACATGCAACCTGTGACCTTTCACCTTACTTTTCTCCTAATTTCCTTAATTTCATAAATAAATGTGCCAAAATGCCTTTTTGACTCTTAATGCCTTTTCCAATTTTCCTTAGTCAAAACACACATCCAGTGATTCCCATTAGGATATATTTTCCCTACATTCAACTTGGAATAAGTGTCCCTTAATCGTGGTCTTATTTTTCCTTTATTAACTTTTATTACGTGAACTTTTCACCAAGGCTGTTACAAAACCCTCCCTCTTAGGGAACACCATTCTCGGTGTTAAATGACACCAAGAACTTAGCAAAACTGTTGAAAAGTAAACATACTATCTATGGAGCTTTATAACTTAGCTCGTTGCAGTATTTACAATGAAGAACCTACTCAAAATAAAAACATCATCACAACATGACAAGATAACAACCATAATAACATGACACCCATACCGCTTATTGGAGCTTTATAACTTAGCTCATGACAGCATTTACATCCATATACATATACATATACAATATCAAAACATCATCAAAACATATGCCAACATAAACCATATCAAACAAAAACTGCTTTGCCTCAACCAACAAACAATGAAGGATACAGGGCCCACATCTGATCCACCATATCCCATGTAGCTTCTTCAGGCCCAAAGTGCTTCCACTATACTTTAACTTGCTCTATGGCTCTATTCCTTATCATGATATGTTTCTGCTGCAATATGCACTGAGGCTCCGACTGAAACTCTCCTTCTTGCTCCACCTGCAATACAGACCAATCAATAACATGATAAACATCCTTTATATACTTCTTAAGTAATGAATTATGGAAAACATCATGGAATTTAATTTTGGAGGCAGTGCCAGTCGATATGCCACTGGTCAAATCCTTTCAAGGGCCTCAAAAGACCCACAATACCGTGGTTCTATCTTAGCACATGAACCAATCCTCAAAGAGATTTTCTTGGGCTTGATGAGCAAATACACATGCTCCCCAACCTGAAACTCCTTGAACACCCTATGCTAATCTACATAAATCTTATTTCTATCATGTGATTCCTTTAGATTCTTCTTTATAACCTTCATTTCCTGCTCCATGTCCGTCAACATGTCCGACCCAATAAGCACCCTGTTCACTTGATCACTCTAGTTGATGGGAGTGTTACAACTTCGTTCATACAATGCCTTGAAAGGACTCATCGTCAAGAACTCCTGATAACAATTATTGTATGTGAACTAAACCAGTGGTAGATACTCTTTCCATTTCCTCTATTGGTGCATCACATACATCCTCAACATATCTTCCAAGATGTTGTTGACCCTCTCTGTCTGACCATCTATTTGCAAATGATAGCTTGTGTTGAAGGTTGCCTCTGTACCCAAGCCTTCACACAACTCCTTCCAAAACTTAGAAGTGAACTTTGCATCCTTGTCCGACACAATCTTCTTTGGAACACCATGTAGTCTCATATCTCTCTTATGAACACTTGTGTTACCTCACTAGCTGAATATGTAGTCTTTACTAGAATGAAGTGAGCTACCTTTCTCAACCTTTCGACCACGACCATAATAGAATCATGTTGCTTAATTTTCATCAGAAGAGCTGTAATGAAATCCACAGAAATGACCTCCCATTTTTGTTTTGGAATCGCTATAGGTTGTAGTAGACGCTTAGATGCTTGCACTTTGCCTTTACCTGCTGACAATCTAAGCATCTAGCCATGAACTCAACCACTTCTTTCTTCAGGTTCGACCAATAATAGAACTTATTTACCATCGTCAATGTCTTCTGATATCCTGGATGACCCGAATACATTTTGACATGAAACTACCTCAAGATAAGATTCTTGAGCTCACTGCAATTCATTACATAGATCCTCTCTCGAAACCTCACTAAGCCATCTGTCGTGAGATGATAACCTACATCTTGATCCCCTGTACCTGCACCTTGTTGTATCTTGTTCATGGTCTCCATGTATTTTTCATTTCATTGACCTGCCTGCAAAATTCTATCTTGTACCTCTGTCCCATAAGAGCTTATAGTTGCTATATGATTTACCTGTACCTTCCTACTAAGAGCATTTGCAACCTGGCTCTCCTTCCCTTTGATGTATCTGATCTCGAAGTCAAACTAACTAAGAGTGGAAAACCATCTAGCTTGCCTAGCATTTAGGCTCGAATGGTCAAACAAATACCTCATCCTACTATGGTTGCTCATCAATGTGAACCTCCTACCCATAAGATAATGTCTCCACATCTTCAATGCATGTATAATCACTGCTAGCTCAAGATCATGCATTGAATAGTTCTGCTCATGCTCATTCAGTTTTTGTTACTCATAGCACACTACCTATCATTCTTCCATGAGAACTCCACCAAGTCCCCTATTGCAAGCATTTGTACACACAAAAAACTCTTGGTCCAGATCCGCAATCTTTAGCATTGGCGCATGTGTCAACAATTGCTTAAGCTGCTCAAAACTATATTCACATTCTATTGTTCATTCAAACTTCTTACCTTTCCATTGTAATGATGTGATAGGATATGCAATGCGTGAGAATTTCTTGATGAACCTACTGTAGTAACCTCCCAAACCCATGAATGATCTCACCTCATCTACATTCTTAGGAGCTACCCATTTCATGATGGCCCTTATCTTTTCTGAATCTACTGTTATGCCTTCTTTGGAGACAACATGTCCCAAGTAATGTACCTCAGTCTGAAATAAATTTCACTTGATAAGTTTAGCACACAATTGATGCTCTCTTAGCAATCCCAACACTGCTACTAAATGTTTGGCATGTTCCTCCTCATTCTTAGAATATACCAGTATGTCATCAATGAATAAAATAACTTACTTGTCCAAATAAGGATGCAACACTCTATTCATAAAACACATGAATGTAACTAGAGCATTAGTCAAACCGAATGGAACAACAACAAACTCATAATGCCCATACCTGGTCCCGAACACAGTTTTGAAGATATCCTCTTCCTTGATGCATACTTGATGGTATCTCGATCTCAAGTCGATCTTAGAGAACATTGCTACTCCCTTTAGATGATCAAACAAATCATCAATCCTTGACAAAGGATACTTGTTCTTGATCGTTACCTTATTCAACTACCTATAATCAATGCACAATCTAAGAGTACCATCTTTCTTCTTAATGAACAACACTGGTGCACCTCAAGGCGATACACTCAGCCTAATGTACCCCTTGTCCAACATTTCCTTCAACTGCAACTTTAACTCAACCAACTCATGTGTGTGTAGAATTTCCTACAAATTCTCTACAAATCTACCTTTGAGGTCTATGTAGAAAATCTAATTGTAGATTAACTCAATAATGCAATATACCAAAGCAAAATACTATAATCTAATTCTACTATCAAAATTACGGAAGCTTAAAGATTGAGTTGAATCAGAGCTGAACACATATAACCAGAAGAAGAAAAATCAATGCACATGAAACACAGAAAATACTCAGGGGAAAGCCTCAGCTAAAAACCCCACTATTTGTGTTATCATACAAGGTGGAAATACATCATAATTATACAAAGCCTTAGCTCTCACAGCTAGCCAACTCTCAGTACAATCCTCCTGGATGCTCATAGGAAAAAAAAGCTTCCCACAAGCCTTCTCCTCTACCCTCCAAGCTCCTATTTCCTTGCGTAGTTACCTTTGGGATGATCTCCTTCACCCAGTGTAACACTTCTCTAACACACTATCAAAACTGCACAATCCTCAAGGAACCTTATTCCTTCTGCATGCATGGGTTTCCTTTATGAGAGAAAACATGCAACTAATAGTACATTGTCCTTGACATTTAGCTCAACTTGGTCTTTCTCAGAATAGACATGCATGAGTTTTTGATGAGGCAATCTTCAGTTATCTAGAGTACACTAGTTGAGTGCATGCATGCATCAAATGATTGATAACTCACAATTAGTTCCTCAAACAGTTTGGAACTAATTTAACTAGACTTAACTCAATAAACTGAGCTAACTAATTACAACTCAAATATAACTCAATATTATCTCCTTAATTAATGGATAATCACCTTAATTTAAGGGATAAATCTTGCATGACTTAAGAAATACTTCTAACTTGAATTTCTCCAACTAATTAATCCATAATGAATTAATTAATTAATTCCAAGTAGCTGGTGAGACTAAATTCGAATTTTAATTGACAATTTTAATTCAACGACAAATTAAAATTGGAATTTCTGGATTCTATTTTTATCATTTCTTGTTGCTATTTTCAACACTCCCACTCTACAAGAAAATAATTCAACTCGATCCCGATTGTAAACCTTTGGAATATTATGCATGCAACACTTCTCTCTAGTGTTGTTCCTCCAGCAACTCCAGCAACAAAAAAACATCCAACCTGAATCAATATGATGCATCTATCATCAAAGTCTCTGATTGCTATTGCCTCTGTCAAATGAAAACTTTGCACTTCAGCTGACTATGCCTTTCTGCACTGTTGTCAATCCTTCTTTGCACTCTTCAGTACCTAACTGCTCTAGCCTCTTTCATTTTGATCTCTGACTGCATCAATCCCACTGATTCCTCCTGCTACTATGTACTTTGGGCTCCTGTAGCAAGGTACGATCCATGAGATAAAACCTCTCAATGGACCTGGCCCAATTTCAGCCTTCTTGGGACTAATCACTTACCGTCGCCCCACCTCACACTTGGAGGTATGGATACATGTGATCCCTCTGCCCACTTCTCCAATTGTGGCTCCTCCACAATTGTTTGAGACTTCTTCAGGGACTACATGTTGAGATCTAATTTACTCTCCCTCTCAACCACCAAGTCTCTAACATTTGCCTTGCTCCTCAAGGCTTTGCATGCATCTTCAACTTCAAGAGCATACAGGTTCTTGACTCGTGAACAGATCTGCTTCACCTGTCTCGTGGTGATGTGTCTAAGGAAAACCTTTCCCTTACTGAAGACAACGTTGTAGCCTTTTCCTCCAACATTGCGACCGATACCAAGTTCTTCTTCAGTCTAGGCACATACTTCACGTCTGTCAAGGTGATAGGAGCTTTATGCTCCCTCTAAAAAGCAACTGTGCCCACTCCTGAAACACTAAACTTTTCATCGTCACCATCTCTATGCGAATCTTGAGGTCTTTCTCCTCCAAGGTACTATTTATCGTCGGTCATGTGGAATGAGGCTCCACTGTCAAGAAACCAACCACAACCCATCATCGATGACACCATCCATGTGATGAAGGTGAAGTCCATTTCAAACAGAGAGGCTAATGGCTCACCTTCTGATCCATTCAAGGATCCCTTCTTGGACTTCTTCGGGGAAATTAGTCTCATAATGTCCCATCTCGTGACAAGTAAAGTATCTCACTTTAGACTTGTCACCCTTCTTCCCTCCATGAGAAGAATTTGATTTAGAATGGGATGCCTTCCCCTTCCCTTACTTTCTAAGGCCAAATTTTCTTCATCATTATCCCTGGATGAAGAACCATCTCGTGTGCTCCTCTTGATCTCCTCCTGCATGAGATCTGACCATAGTCGTTCCCAATCTGGTAGTTTCTCCCTTCCATTCACAGAGTCCTGGTAGCTATTCTAGCTCTTTGGAAGGCCAAGGAAAGTGAGGATCACCATATCATCATCTGCAGTAGTTATTCCCACACTTTCAAGCTCAAAACTGCAAGTGGTGAGCTTGTTTAGATATGTGGAAATAACATCGTCGTTCTCCATCTTGATTCTTCAAAGCTTATCCTTGAGCGCCAATTTCCTCTAGTCACCACAGTTCTAGTAGAGGTCCTTCATTGTCCTACACATTGAATATGGAGTATCCTTCCCATGGAGACTTGAGACAATATGATATCGAACTCCCTCAAGGATGATTCATCTCGCCCTAGCCACACACTTCTTCCACACAGCCAACTCTTCTACATTAGTTGAACCTGGCTTTGGGATTTCTTGATCAATGAAATCCTTCAAGCCGTTGTCTTCTAATACAGCCTCCATGCGATCTTTCCATGCTATGTAATTAGAGTTTCCTTCCAAGGCATACTCGAGTCTCAAGCCATAGAATTCCATTGGCCAACCTTGAAGTATGATAAGAATTCGATTTGCACGTACAACCCTGAACTTCAAACTTTGAATTCTCTTCTCCATATACCGTTCATAGCTTCGATAAACTAGGCTCTGATATGATGTAGAATTTCCTCCAAATTCTCTACAAATCTACTTCTGAAATCTATGTAGAAAATTTGATTGTAGATTAACTCGATAATGCAATATACCAAAGAAAAATACTATAATCTACTTCTACTATCAAACTTGTGGAAGCTTAAAGATCAAGTTGAATCAAAGCTGAACACATATAACCAGAAGAAGAAGAATCAATGCACATGAAAAACAGAAAGTACTCAGGGGAAAGCCTTAGCTAAAAACCCCATTATCTATATTATCATACAAGGTGGAAATAGATCAAGAATTATACAAAGCCTTAGCTCTTACAGCTAGCCAACTCTCAATACAATCCTCTTAGATGCTCATAGGCAAACAAAGCTTCTCCCAAGCCTTCTCTACTTCCTTGCGTAGTTACATCTGGGATGATCTCCTTCACCGAGTGTAACACTGCTCCCACACACTGCTCTAAAACACTGTCAGAACTGCGCAATCCTCAAGGAACCTTATTCCTTTTGCATGCATGAGTTTCCTTTATAGGAGAAAACATGCAACTGATAGTACACTATCCTTGACATTTAACTCAATTGGGTCTTTCTCATAATAGACATACATGAGTTTCTGATGAGGGAATCTTCAGTTATCTGGAGTACACTAGTTGAGTGCATGCATGCATCAACTGAATGATAACTCACAATTAGTTCCTCAAACAGTTTGGAACTAATTTAACTGGACTTAACTCAGTAAACTGAGCTAACTAATTAAACCACTTCAAATATAACTCAATCTTAATTCCTTTCAATTAAGGGATATCTTCCTTAATAAAGGGTAAACTCTTGCATGACTTCAGAAAGACTTCTAACTTGAATTTATCTAACTAATTAATCCATAATGAATTAATTAATTATTTCCAAGCAGTTGGTGAGACTAAATTCGAATTTTAATTCAAGGAAAAATTAAAATTGGAATTTCTGGATTCTATTTTTATCATTTCTTGTTTTTATTTTCAACAGTGT
The DNA here is from genome assembly GCA_000404065.3 of Pinus taeda. NCBI lineage: Eukaryota > Viridiplantae > Streptophyta > Pinopsida > Pinales > Pinaceae > Pinus > Pinus taeda. The sequence goes on along the minus strand of APFE030361061.1, from coordinate 23,100 downwards.
ACTCATCCTATAAGGTGCTTTCGATGTTGAAGTTTCCCCTGGCACTAACTCAGTAGAAAATTCTACCTTCCTGTGAGGTGGAAACTTTGTAATTTCCGCAGGAAATACATCCCAAAACTGCTGCAAAACTGGGTACCTACTTAACACATATGCATCCTCAACCTCCTTACCCTTGTCATTGGAAATTTGTATTGCAAACATCATACAACATTTTCTAAAACAACACTTAGCCTACATAGCGGTAACCATCCTCACTGATGTAGGATTCTTCTTTCCCTGCAAGGTCCTCTTTTCCCCACTATCGTCGACACACTGAATGGACTTTTACAAGAAATCCACTTTGGTTCCGTGAAGGTATAGCCAATCCATACCAAAAAGAATACTATACGATCCTAATGGAAATACATTCAAATGAGTTGTTGTAGGCATATCGTTTAACTCAAATGCACAAGCTCTTACCCAATGGTGAACTCGCTTCTTCGTGTCAGTAGCCAACCGTACCAACTAACATTTTGCATGCACTTATTTTCTCAAACCACACTTATCCATTAGGCCAGGACTAATATAAGTATAGTTAGATCCAGGATCAATCAAAATTGAAACAACTTGATAACAAAGCTTATCGTCCATCTCAATAATCGATGCCTGATGATTCGCCTACCTGTTGTTCACTGCTGCATAAATCTAAGGAATGTTATGACCAACATCACCAATTGTATGTGCCTCCTAAGCACTATAGATCTGGGTTCTACCACCACTTTGATGTTGCATAAAATCCCTCTTACGATGATCCTTACCACATATCCAACACTGCAATGCTTCCCTACCACCGCCTCTAGCTTGTTGCTCTCCATATATCTTCTCAACTGCATTGAATCTCTTGTAAGAAACTGCATTATCTTTCTCACTTACATATTGAGGTCTTCCTCTCTTTGGTGGCCATTTACCTTTAGCTTTGTTGTTTATTTTCAAGTCATGTTTAGGCTCAACTTTGCGCTTCAACTGCTCATAACAATGTTTCAACTTTTGGATGGCCTTCTCTAACGTCTAGGCTCATCGAACTCAATCTAGTCACTGTATGCAACTGGAAATCCACTGATGAATCTTTGAACCTTGGCCTTCTCCTCTCTGAGGTAAGGCACATATCTTAACAAACTCCAAAAATATACTAGTATACTCCTCATCTGTCATAGAACCCATCCACAACTCATAAAACTCCTTAGCTCTATCATCATAATACCTCTTAGACAAGTACTTCTTCTTGAAGAACCTTTAAAATGCATGCCAAGTCAATTCATCTTCATGTATGCCCTTGACGTTCTTCATGTCATCCCACCAAAACCTTTGATACTAAAAAGTGTTGTCCTTGCTTTCATGCTTTATGAGTAATCATGCAATCTAAATAATTTCCACATGCCAAGCAACCAAGCCTCTGCATCCTACAATTTATTCATATCTCCATCAAAGGTACATGGCTTTGCCTTTTTGAACTCATCCAACAAGTATCCCCTATCATTCCTCCTATACGGATGATAATGATGGCGATCATGATGTATATCAGAACCAGAACTAGAGTAATATCTGTGTCTAGTACCCCTCTTATCCAGAGTGTCCAACAACCTGCCATCTGTGATAGTGTCAGATCTATCTTACCTGTGTTTACTATGAGTCCTGCTACCATACTCCCCATTAGTTATATTCTCATGTCCATGGTTTATCTGACGAGGACCCTGTCGTTGTAAATCTGACAAACTCTGAAGTAATATTGCATTCACCTCTACTTAATTCTTTTGTGCGTGCATGATTTATTGTTGTCTACTTTACAAATCCTTATTTCTTCCTTCAGGCTTCTCAAGGTGTCTGCCAAGTCAGAAGAGTGCCCCACACCACGCTGCCCATCTGATTCATAGGGAGATTCTATGTAGTCTACCACCTTGTTGGCCATATGATCTCTTTCCTGCAAGGCATACTATGTCAACTAAACCAAATCACCATAAATCAATGTACCTTCGCATAACTCGAGGAGGATACCTTGTCTACAAGATCATCAAATCAGCATGATGCATGTCCAACACAACCATAGTAACATATAAACATATATCAATAAGTGCATCAACGCATAACCATCACACTAACTAGGGTCCAACCATCAATGCAAGGCCATATCAACAATGCATGCTATGACCTCATGCATGACAACAACCACTACACTAGTATACACATTGCCTCATGCAACTATCCACCTGCATAAGCAATGCCTAATCAACTACACATACGCATAACCACATGTAGTCGAGCATAAGCGATCAATTATTGTAATCAACCTACAAGATTGATGCATGAAATCAAATAACCAAGAATGAAACCCAGCGTACAAGGATGTAATCAAGCTGCATATAACTGTATAACTAGTGATATACTCATGACAATGCATCCCATAAAATTGACAGTAAGTTCCTCATGATAACCTTACTACTACCATGATCAATATGATGCAATGCAACAAGAACATGGAACTTCGGTGTAAGAGCCACACACACAACTAACACGCATGCATGACCAACACATTCACCCATATCTGTAGCACCAGATATGACCCAAAGAGAGCGCAACCTACTCTGGTACCAATCTGTATCACCCCCTCCTAGGTCTACCTAAAGTAATCATGCCAACGGGGGTAAACATGAGGAGAGATGCCACTACAATTAGATTCGACCTCCTGTGTCACCTTAAGGAAGTGGAATCAATGGAACATCACATAAAGTCATCCAACATCATCAACAAACACATTAGGAGACAAGAAAGCCACTCAGACAACCTATCCCTGGGTCCCACTGCTATTCTACAACTCTTAGCCCCCAATCGCTCTCACAAGCCTTCCTGCCAGTGAATATGGTCCAGAATTGCCAGTTTTGTGCTAGCGAATCTAGGATTTAAGCCAATTTTCTAGCCTAGAATCTTGGCCTCTACCCAAAACTTGTTGTAACTTCTAGAAATCATTAAAAACACAATAACAATGTTGATCAATCAAAAATCACCCTCGGGACTAAGCCTGGGCATCCCCAACTGGGACTAACATTTTGTCAAACACTTGGCATCAATGCAACCTACAGGTCTAGGATACAAGACATGGTATAAATGACTAAAAAAACTTATGAAACATCAAAAAAAGGATCACTTCCTTCTCCATTGAATTACTAGATCATCATTTAGGTCTTGCATCCACCCATTTAACAGTTACAAGTAAATACATGAAATAACCATGACATAAACTAGTCACACAACCATGCTTATAACCAACATTAAACCATGTAAATATCAAAGATATCCCAGCCATTAAATCCACATATAAATTAGTGAAAAAGTAAGAGAACATAGGTTTTATTAATTATAGGCAAATCCGACCAGGTTCGGGACTTCCACGTACCACCCGACCATAGACATGGTTGAACCAAATCTCTCTTTCAGTCAATCACCCTGGTGCCATATTCCAAGCATGAATGTGGGATCTTATATAACAGCCAATCCAAGAACAACCAAGGGAATCCAGAGGTTAAACCACCTCCACCCTCATCAAATGGTGATCACACCAGAACCAGTGCTCCAATCACGACTGGACAGAACTTGGAATGCCATCTGGAATCCACCACTATCCTTGAGGAATTTTTCATCTCTTTTTCTCTCAAGCTTTATCACAAGCCAAACTCGGATCACTAGGCCCTAAACCGAGACTTCTCCTTCAGGCTTTACCAAGTATTCCACCAAAACTAGTCAAGGGATTATTAGGCTCTTGGGAATGAACCTTGAGACCACCTCCGCCCCAAATTCTGAAATCCATCCGACAAACCAAAGCTCAAAAACTGAAAATAGCATCCAAACATACCATGGCATCTAGAAAAATGCTATCCTAGGTTGAACACCACTGTCATAACCCGGCAAGGCCATGCCACCGACAACAAGAGAACTATACACCAACATGCAAAGCCATGCATATCCAAACCAACTAGGAAATCACACATGCAAAAGGTTACCTGCAAGTATTTCTGCTAAAGCTGCTTGATCTTTCTTTCCTTCCTTGATCCTTTCTTGCTTTTCCTTTCCTTTGCTTGTTTTTCCTTCCTTTGCTCCAAAACTAGAGTGCTTCAAGAAAACTATGAGTGACCAAGAGAGTGAGAGAGAGAGAGAGAATAATGAGAGAGATCCAAACTGAAGTTGACAAAAGCCATGACCTGGTCCTTGGAGGCTTTTTTATGCACGAGGCCTCTAATTTCTTCATTTTCCATTATTTTCCTTCAATTTCCTCCTCACATGAAACCTCTGACCTTTCACCTTACTTTTCTCCTAATTTCCTTAATTCTCATAAATAAATGAGAAAAAATGCCTTTTAATGCCTTTTCCTTAGCCTTTGCCAATTTTCCTTAGCCAAAACACACATCCAGTGATGCCCACTAGGATATTTTTTCCCAACATTCAGCTTGGAATAAGTGTCCCTTAATCGTGGTCTTATTTTTCCTTTATTAACTTTTATTAAATGAACTTTTCACCAAGGTTGTTATAAGGAGGATAACACATGTCATATAAGCTCATCCTTCGAAGTATTTTTAACGAACCTTAGGTAGGAGTGGTTCGGCCTCGTCATGATTAACGAATCATGCATCGTTTACATTTTATGAGTCCGGCGAAGGGGTAACTTGATGTCATTTTCACATTTATAGAGTTTGAAAAGACACAAAAACATAACTCATTCAGTTCTTTCAACGTAAACCTTTAACGAGCCTAGTGAAAGTAAAGCTCGATGTTGCTCATTTTTAGGGATTCAGGAGAAAAACATAAATAAACTCTAAAATGCAATTTTTTCATGAATTTAGTCTCTCAATCTCGGAAAAGGGTAAAATAATGCAGGAGATAACTCTTTTGACCATGATTAGTCAAAGTATACCTTTTTCATAAATCGTCCACATGATTCATAAAAGGGGTAAACTTATATCAAGTAGACGTTTTTCGTTTACTTTAATGAGTTCGAAATAAACAAGCATACTTGACAATATTTTCATATTTGAGGAGTCAGAAAAAGCTTAAAGGTAACTCCGGGGTTTCAATTTTTTGTAAGTCTTAAAGAGTCTGAAAAAAGTGATAAAATTTTACTCATTATCATTGACTTTCAATTTAATTAACAAGCAGGAAAAGACAAAAAGAACTCGACATTTCATGTACATTTTACGAGCATGAAAAAATAGCAAAAGACGTTTGGGATTTTCATGAGTTTAACAAGACTTGAAAATAATAACCAAAATGGACTCATAAATAGTTTTCATTTTTATACAAGCTTGAAACAAAGAAAAACTATGCTTGAGAGTGGTTTCATTTTTACACAACCTTGAAATAGAGAGGAAATTGTGCTTGAGAGTGGTTTCATTTTTACACAAACTTGAAACAGAGAAAAATTATGCTTGAGATAAGTTTTCATGCCCCCAGCATAACAACATAGGCAAATAACCCCAAGCTTCATTTCATTTGCTTGAGTATACTACTGGCTACTAATAGGCAGGTGAAAGAATGTTCATTTACGAGATCAGGTGAAATAATTGACCTAATTAGGGGAGGATTTGTTTCATCTTTTAACGATCTTGATACAGGAAAAGAACTATGCTCATGGAACCTTGTTTCATTTTTTAACGAGCTTGACACAAGAAAAGGAACTATGCTCTTGAAACCTTGTTTCATTTTTTAACGAGCTTGACACAAGAAAAGGAACCATGCTCATATGGACCTGTTTCATTTTTTAAACAAGTTTGACACAGTAAAAGAACCATCCTCATGTTGACTTGTTTAATTTTTTAACGATGTTGAAATAGGAAAAGAACTATCCTCATGGTGACCTATTTCATTTTTTAACGAGGTTGACACAGTAACAAAACCATCTTCAGGGAACCCTGTTTATTTTTTTTAACGAGGTTGACATAGTAAAAGAACTATCCTCATGGAGTCTTGTTTCATTTTTTAACGAGGTTAACACAGTAAAAGAACCATCCTCATCATTCTTGTTTCTTTTTTTAACGAGGTTGGCACAGTAAAAGAACCATCGGGAACCCCATTTCATTTTATAACGAGGTTGACATAGTAAAAGAAATATCCTCATGGAGACCTATTTCATTTTTTAATGAGGTTGACACAGTAAAAGAACCATCCTCATCATGCCTGTTTCATTTTTAACGAGGTTGAAATAGTAAAAGAACCATCCTTATCAGGCTTGTTTAATTTTTTAACGAGGTTGACACAGTAAAAGAAATATCCTCATGGAGACCTGTTTCATTTTTTAACGAGTTCGACACAGTAAAAGAACCATCCTCATAAGCATCTTGATCATGGCTTCCATTTGAAAGAAACACATGCCAAGGGATGCTCCCCGATCATGGCTTCCAAGAGTTCTTCATCAAAAGGAAGAATAATTCTCTTGAAGGAACACATGTTAAAGGAATCAATGGGGATAAGAAAATCGGGTTCAAATTTTCCCATTGAAAGGTTCAACATTTTAATTACCAGATATGAGTCAAAATAAGTCGATAATACAATGAGAGGTTCGCTTACAGCGGTAACTAAAAACATGGGATCGGTTACCACATAATTAACCCATCGTTGGGAAAATACCACTTGCATATAAGTAACATTCAGGGATGTCAGATGGTTGGTAGTCGAATCAAGACCAACGAGCAAAAGTTGGTCAATAGTCACAATGTTTCCATTTTGAGGGAAAGACGTGACTCAAAAGAGTGTGGACACAACAACTTTCATGGCATAGACATGGTCTCACCCAAGGAGAAAATTGAAATCCAAGGGGCCTTAAACTACCATAAGATCAATACAAACAATTTTTCCTTCTAGAGTAATAGGTAACTTAGGAAGGATCGCTAAAGGTTCACTAATGGTTTTGTTAAAAGCTAACATATGATGTGTAACAGACACAAGATGAGTGGAACCCAAAGCTCACCAAGAGGTTAAGGATAAAATACAAACAAAAGCACCTTTGTCGACATTTGTGTGATGCACATTCTTACCATACGCTTTCACAATGATTTGTAAAGGGGTGGAAAAAATAAGATGAGGCTTTGTTAGTCTACTCCAATAAAAGGAAATAATCTCAGTACTTAGAGGGGGTTCCATCGAAGCAGGTGAATGCCCCCTTGTGTGGAAGAATCTGAAGTAACCAGAAGAAGATGAGTGGTATTAAGCTCACTCTCTGTAGGGAGAGTGGGATCGGCCAAAGATGGCATTGAATTGACTACTTGATCAACCAATGGTTCATCAACCCAAGTGATATGTGTTTCACTCTCTAATTGAAGAGTGGGATTGACTATACTTGGAATTAGATCAATCACTTCGTCAATTGATGGTAGGTTGGGAGAAAGCATACGGTAACCAATTGGAAGTTGATGTTGAGAAACAATAAGGTTTTACAACAATTTTGAGGCTTTATCCATGTGAGGGAAAATATGAGTTTGATGACTCCCTTTGCATAAACTACAAGGAAACCTAACTTTGCCCTTTTTCCTTGGAACCTGACAACCACTAGTTGATGGATCAATAGTAAGTTCATAAGAATTTTCTAACCATACGTCCAAGACCTTAGGAATACCAGGACAATTGATAAGGAAGTGGTCACCCTTACAAACCTTGTAAGGGTATTTGGGCTTGCGATGCATGTTGGAAGTTTCCTCAACATTACCAATACTTAAAACGATGGTTGGTTGGTTGAATTCTTTCTTATCTTACTTCTTCTTCTTCTTCTCTTTATTCTTTCTCTTAGTCACCTAGATGCTAGCATCAAGGCTTTTACAAATTGAAGAAGAAGAAAGGGAGGAGGACATGTTGGGTGAAGAAGGTAAAGGTTCAACATGAGGTTGGTGATGTTGAGATGGTGAATTCGGTTGAGGTGGAGCATCCAATTCAGGTGGAACAAATTGAGTATTTGAGGCCAACGAAGTTGAAAACAACCATATTGGTAAACCTATGGTAAATCAAGGTAATGACAATGTAGCTGACGCAGGAAAAACTTGCGATACCCACAATATGCATATAAAATGCATAAACACATATGTCCTAGGAATTTCAATGACCTGCCTAGTCAAACCTTCATTACTTAAGGTTTAAGGCCCCTTAATTGGTCTTATCCGAAACGAGTTAATAACTAACCCCAGTCTAACCCATTGGTAATCCTTGTCCATGGAACCTTATAACTCACCCTTCAACCTTTATAACAACTGTGGTTAATTCTATAACCACGCATATTAACCAAACCCCACTCTACGTGTCAACTCGTCATATATCGCAATTGCGGAGTTCAAGGTACTCAATAGAATGTGCATTCAGAACTCCCGATTTGTGATATGTGATTACCATTTCCACCATTGATTTCGTCCACCAGATAAACGGTTGTTGCAATCTCGCATCACGCCAACCTATGACTCCATCGCATTACTAAGACTCCTCCTCTCGCATGCGACATGCGATAACACAACCGGACTCCAAATGAAATAAAACTATGCCTATAACCTTCATGGGTCCACTCTCCGCAAATCTTATCCCTTCAATCTCCACCGTCGATCTTACCTTTAATCCGACGGTTGATGTCTTCCCCGATCAACAGAGCTACTTAGTGATCTTGCATCGTAGATCAAAACCCATTTGATCCGAATATCCACAATGATATCGCACAGACCACATGCACGATGTTTAACTGGCCTTACGGAGCCGATAAGGATTATAGAACCTTAATCTATAAATATTTGGGTCTACCCCTGAAGTTAAATTCTGATCTCTTTATGGCCCGATATCCGTTGGATGACGAAGGTCATCAAATCCCATGATCTGCTCCCCTTCAACTATCATGCGGGTTATCAAGCTCTCAACCCCCGTAGTTGACTATGACGTAAGCATCTGAATTTGCAATCAACGGCTAAGAACAATTGCGGGCCTTCAACTGCGATCAAGGAATCCTGTACTCTCTACCCCCCTGTGATTACTAATCACCGTTGATCTACTAGATCTATTGATCTGAAGGTCTAGATCGATTCCCGCCTTTCGCCTTCCAAGAGTATTTGGATTGAATCTTCGGCGTTCATTTCTTTACTTATGTTGTATGACTAAATCTTGGTCATCCATCACCTTCAGCCTCGTTCGTTGATCTATAGATCCAATGAATCCTATGCGTCATTACCTCACTTCCTTCATCCTTCTCTTTACTTTGTTTTTATGTCGTTCCTTCAATTTTTTTCTATGGTTTTGCTTTCTTCAGGGTTCTGGTCTTTAGTTGTTCTGCGTCACGACTTCCTCCTAAGCTTAGCTTCACTCGCGCCTTTATGCTTCCATCACCTTCACTAATACATTAAAGGCTTCCTCTTGTACTGTCGATGTGTACAAAGCCATAACACCTCTTTGTTACTCTTCTCTGTATTCGCGTCTGATTCTTCACATGCAACTTTTGTTACATAGAACTTACTCTAGTTCAAACACAAATTATAACTAAATTACTCCATACACACACATAAACTCATAATCGAGTTGTTTGTATTAATAAATAGGTATTTACACAGTTTCTTCTCTCAGACCTGATTTCTAATATTAGTGGCCTCTGTTTCACAATCCGCCCATAGGCTTACATTCAAACCTTTAACTACTAACTTGACTTGACTAACTAGCTAACCCCTAACTATGCCTTTTAGGCTTACATTTATACAAAAGGATTCTACAACCAATTCCTGGTTTAGATCCATAATCTCCTCAACAAAATCCTAAAATCTCTTCCTTATCTCTAAGGATCCTCTCTAATCCACAAAATTCTCAAATCTCTCAATCTCTCAACTATCCTGATTCTCTCAGGTTCTCCTACATTCGAGAATATTTACTAATATGCCTCATTATACTCGATTAAATCCCTATTCTAGCTTCTCTCATTAAAATCACTCAAAACCTTAATAATTACATTAATTCAAAACATAGGAAACCAACTTCCTTGAAAACACAAGACCCCCTATGTCTACTAAGATACAATGATATTATTGAGTTGAATGCTCCTGCATCAGACTCTCAAGGTTGAAAATAATCATGATCTCATGATCATGCACTTTTGATATATGTCCTCCTGGATCCCATACTTTGTTCTGTAGTATGTCCTTCGTTGTTGTTGTTGTTTGCCGTTGTTCTCCAGGTCTCCACACTTTATGTTGCATTGCCCCACTAGTTATGCTTTCACAGTCTGTGGATATCTTTTTGTTGTTGTTGCTTTGCTTTCTTTCTGTTGTCTTCTCCCTTTGAGAATCTTTTCTCATCAAATCCATCATCAGTTCAATTTCTATGTCCAACTCACTTCTTTGTTGGACTCTTTCCTCTTCCTCTCTTCCATATCCTTTGCAATATTCATCAGGTTCTTTCTTCCCTACTAGTGCTTTCAGCCATTTCTCCAGTAGCTCCAATTATGTCTCCCATTCACTGATCCTTTGATGAGAGTTTAGTCCTTCTTATTTATTGATTGCCTCAACAACTTCCCTAGTTATCTCCACTATGCCCATCATCATGATGGAATGACGATCCTTTACTATGTTTTCAGCTAACATAGTCTCTTCTTTAAATTTGCCTTTAACCTTCTGCTGGTTACCTTCACTTTGTAGTTGTTGGTTCCTTATGGCGACCCTTACATCATTTCCCTCTTGTTGCTTCTGAACTTCCATTTCATCTCCAAATAACTTATGTTCAATATCTTCGATCACAACATCACACCCATTCATTCTATTCATTGTTCATGCAAACAAACTATTGGCTTGTGAACTAAAACATACTTTTGTCTCTATGTCTTTTAAAGACCCTCTGCTACTGTTAAGTACTGTTGTAACCACTTCTTTTCTATTTCCATTTCCTCCTAGAAACCTCTCCAGCAATTCAATTTCCTCCTTACATTTAGCAAGTGTCTTATCACAATGCTCTTCATTTCCAACTTCATCCTTTACACAGTCATTATTTCCCAATGATTCAATCGGACTGCCTTCTATAGACAATTTTGTCTCATTCATCTCCACAGAAATAAGTTCTTTTTCAACACTTATAATCCCTGTATTCACACAACAATTGTCAGTTTGAAAGTTTTACATCTCAACAGCCTCAACTAACGTTTCACATAATAGCTTTTCAGGTTGGTCTTCATCTCCTTCTTCCACAAGGAATTGTCCTTGTTTTATAACAGTTCCAAATATCAATTCATCAAATAATTTATTTCTGCTGCAACAATTCAATATTTTCCTCATTCAAGAGGCATTCTTCATCATACTCTGCTCTCGAATACTTATCCTTTGAAAGGTACTCTTCATCCTCTGTCAATACATCAATATGCTGATCCAAGTTCTCCTCTGAACTCTGGTAATTTTTATCAAATTTTATGACAGCTTCATAAGACTGCCAATCCTCTGCAAAACCTGCACTCACAAAACAATAATTATAATTAAAAACATAAGACCTCAGTGTCTCTTCTTCCTTTGGCAACACTTCAGTATGTTTCTCTGAAAGGTACTTCATCCTCTGTCAGTACATCAATATGCTGATCCAAGTTCTCCTCTGAACTCTGGTAATTTTTATCAAATCTTATGACATTTTCAAAAGACTGCCAATCCTCTGCAAAACCTGCACTCACAAAACAATCATTATAATTAAAAACATAAGACCTCAGTGTCTCTTCTTCCTTTGGTAACACTTCAGTTGTTTCTCTGAACTATCCCAATGGTTCACTAATCTCCATTCTTCATTTTCACCCAGAATTTCACCCTGTTCTGGTTCACAAATGGAAACTTCCATTTCCAACTCAGCTTCTCTGAGTTTTCCCATCAGCCACTTTACTTGCCTCTATTGTAGCCTTCTCTGTATTTTATGCCACTTTACTAGCTTCTTCTTTAATATCCAACCTAATCTCTGGCTTTCCTCGAGTATCCTTCTTAATGCATCGAGTTCTTCTCTTATCTCTACAATTTCCTTGTCAAATTCCTCTTGACTCATTCTCTTGCCATTTGCCTTGGCATCCTCCTTCTTCACTTTTCTTCTACTGTGGTCTTCCTCAGAACCTATGTTATGACTATTAGAAGTCATTTTCTCCTCCATCTCTATGAGTTACTCACTCACTCACTATGAGCTGCATTAAAGCCTCTGCAACAACAAGTCCTCCCTGTTGCCACTTACCTCGCCAAGCTTTCCTTTGTACTTGGTCTTTTGGCAAGCCTTTGGTTCTCTATCTCTGGAACCTCTTTTGAGAACTTATCTCTGCTCCTTCTAGGCTTCAACTCATCTACATCTTCTATGAACACAAATGTCCTCTTGTATTTCAATTTGTCAGGCCAGGGTAACTCCAGAATTAATGAGCGAGAGAAAACTGATAATTTTATTCATTAGGTAATATACATTTACATATACAAATAAAACGGATCAGTTCATCTTCTGGATGACTGTCCAGTTCACCCATCCGTTTCGGATTAGGTGTCAACATTCCCCCCCTTAATCTGAAGGGATGTTG